>WYEA01003513.1:33154-58190 GCA_033558465.1 Alcedo atthis
ATTACACCTTGAACTCCTCCTCTTTTCAGTGCCTCCCTATCAGCAATCCCTGCACTATTTCTTTATGAAGCTCCATCAGCATAAAGCTCCTGTCTCTTCTTCAGCTCATGCCCAGCAAAAGCTGCACTGAGAGGGATGTAACTCTGGTTGAACATGGAAGAAAAAGTCAATTTTAAGCTCAACAGTTACACGAAGCAGTATCTTGAAATACACACAGACATGTGCTTGGTGTTTATATTTAATATTCCCCTCTTTGAGGGGTGCCCAGCACCTTGGCACCTTCAGCAGCCAGTTTCTCCACCACCTTCTCTTCATGGGCCAGTTTATTCACAATATGGGGAGCACAAGTGCATGACTGATAGTGCAGTTAAGCAGGACTGATTCATTTACTGAAAGAAATACACTTAAAGAGTATAAATTTTGTGGGGAAAAGGTATTTGAAAGCCAAGACTTTCTCCGTTGCTTTGTGAGTATCTCCATACAGCACCCATTGGCACAGGGCCATTCCCTGCTTGACCAGGCTCATTAACCAGGGCTGGAATAGAGCTCACTCCTCTGAGAAACACAGCCTTTTGTTTTTAATAAAACATGTGGGCCAAATTAGTATGTAAATAAATGAATGGCTTTCAAGAATCCCAGATAACACTTGCTGAGCAATGGGTCAGGCCAGATTTAATCTAAAAATCTTTCTGCTGTGTGTAAATGATTATGTCATAGCATTTGTCTTTAATTACTAAATTGTTTCCAAAGGCTTGACTCATGGCATGTTTCTCGGTTAACCACAAAAGCTTGTACTACAAGATTTGCCATATAGATTCTTTTTTTTTCCTACAGCATTGTTAAGCCCTGGCTCCTGAAAAAGGAATGTAACGATCTCCTGGAGATAGTCACTTGATCTTTACAGTAGTGAAAGCTTTTGTACGTCAGTTTTCCATCTCAAGGAGAAAAGGCACTTTGAGTCAGACTCCTACAGCATCCTCAGTGTCCACAGCAAGACGCAGAAATTAAAGCTTTTCAGTTACATCTATTTCCAGGTCTCCGTAAAAATCCAGCCATGAAGGAGCACTTTTGTAAGCCCACGTGTGACAATTCCTGTTCAGAGCTGCACCTTTGTCTTTGTGCCACCACGAGCACCCCTGCCAGTGGCAGACAGCTCGGTCTCTCTTCTTGGGTGTGTGATATCTCTTGGTATCCATGAACTCCTTCCTCTCTGTGACCTGAGGATGGGGTGAGAAGAATGGAGCATGCCAACTACTCTGTGAGTTAACAGGCTAATCTGGGAACCTCAAAAGAATTTGGTGTAGGAAAAAAAGTAGGATTTTGTTGTTTAATGAATTATTAACCTGACCATCCAGCTCCGAGAATACTGCAAGACTGAGCTGGTAAATTTGTTGTTTGCAGTGAAAGGAGGAAGATGCACCAAGCAGAACCAGTTTCTGGGGGTAAACTGGTACTTTTAACTTCTACCTGCAGCTCTGTAACATCAGTCTGCTATAGGGAAAAAATTCCAGGTACCAAGCCCTGAAAGTCAAGACCATTCAGAGCAGAGCAGAAGCAGGCTGGTGCTGTCTTTGAAAGGGAAACACAGCAGTCAGAGGCTGTCAGGGAAGAAGCACATTCCTCCAGTAAATTGATACAGTGCTGTGAGGTGCCTCCACTGGAGCTACTCAACTCCCTGCACTTTGGATTTTGGCAAGGCTACTGGGGGAAGTGAACCACCTACTAAATACCCTGAAGAGCATCTCCATTTCTCCAGCTCCTCCGGCTGCTGTGCTCCCCTCCCCAGTGACAGGGCACACAGAGCCCATTACAGCCAGAGCCTTTGCCAGAACACACAAGAAGAGACCTACACTGAGCTCCTCCAGCTCAAAGCAGGGAGTGAGACACTAAGGAAAAAAAACACATTGGACAATCACTAAAATATATTTATTTATACCTGGAAAAAAAATAGCAAACCCCACATCTACTGATGCATCTATAGTGAAATAAAAGCTGTCTGCAACCACACTCAGTGGCTAGCTCATGAAGTTCACTAAGCAAGAGTAACGGGGCTCAGCTGGCCCCTGTAAGCAGCACTAATTGGCACTGGTTTGGCATTGGCTGGCGCTGATTGGCACAACCTTGCCCAGCTGTGGCTGAGCAGCAAGGTTGGGTCAGCAAGGGTCAGCAAGGAGGCCCCGGGGCTCCAGGTTATAAAAGGCTGGAGTTAGGCAACAGCAGACTTTGGGGTAGGTGTGAGTTGGAGGGAGAAGGTTTTTTAGGAGTTAGTGTCAAAATGGCCTGAAGCTTCCCTCTATAATAGTAATTTAGCTCCAAGATGAGAGAGCCAGCTTGTGTCTAAAGCTGTGTGCTAGGAAGGGCTGTTTTACATACCTCAGGTTCTCCTGTATTGCTGAAGTGAGGAAAAAGAGCTCTGTGGAAGGAGCAGCCAACACCTGGGACAGAAGCAGAGACTCACAGGTAAGCAATAATGCACTTTTAGGTATCTTTGTTCTGAGGATGGATGGCCTGGTAGTTCTAAGTGTTGTGGCAATTATGTTCATTACTTAATTTTCCTGTGTCCGGGGTAGCTTGGGCTTCTTTTGCTTTTCCCTACTGCAGGAACCATTGACCATCTAGATGCTCTTTCTTGTTTGGTGATATTCTTACCTGGCTAAACGTTTCTAATGAAAATTGCTTTGTTTTTGTCTGAACTGCCCACACTGTCTTCCCTGCTCCTCTGTAGCCATCCCCCTTATTATTGCCAGGTCCCTCACTTCTGCTCCCAGGCTTTGTGTTTCCACAATGCAAGTAGATGCTTGTGCCTCTTACAGAAAGTCTGTTTTGAGATGCTGCTTTTTGTTCTTGTTGTGCTCCCACCACCTGCTGCCCTGCTCTGCATTTGTTAATTGTTGTTCACGAGGGTGGCTTTGTTTGCCAGCAGCGAGGGCTGAGATTCTGCTGGAGTCTCTCTTGCATGTTTCCTCTTCAACCAACTGTTAATGGCCCTAAATGCAAGAGGGAGGTTTGGGTTTTGGAGACATGAAAGCATTTTTTGTTTTGTGTCTCCTGTTATAAGATTTGTGCAGACTATAAGGGTCTTAACACAAAGAGATTTATCACTACCTGGAGATGAGTTTCAGTGAATTGTAGGGTGCTGGGATGTTGAGTTGCCTGTTCTGAGGGTGCAGGCTGTGCAGCAGAGCCCTGGCATCACACCTGGCTCCATCCTCCACCTGCCCTCCCTGGGGCCCTGGCAGGGCAAGGACTGCCCTGTTTTGGAGTGCCTGTTTCCAGCTGCATTCTTGCAGAGGCAGGGACCATGTTTTACTGCTGGGACTGTGTCTTGGGCTGGGATACTGGTTTTTTGCCTTCCTAGAAGCTCAGAAGGACCTGCCCTCCAGCTAGAAAGTGCAGTCCTTTCTCTCCTGTAGGTTAAAGCTTTTGCCCTGACTTCAGCTGCAGTAGGTATCTTTGTGGCTGCTCAGCTGTCTCTGGAAGGGTGCATGCAGCACACCAGACTGGTTAATAGCCTCTCTGTAGTGAGAGGCTGGTTAACTGCTTCGTGTTTAAACAGGTACAGAAGCAGATGTGTGATCCCTTCCTACCTTGAACAGACTAAATAATGAACAGGAAAGTCCTGTGAGGAGAACTTAAGCACTTCCCTCGTTTTTGTGCTCTTTAACCTTTTTCTTTGCCTACAGCAGTTCTGGTAAAACCAGCAAGCACACCATTTCATATTCCTGTGGCACTTTTGCACCAGTGTAACCTATAGGGTAAGGGTGACACCTCATCATTAATATTTATGCATTACAGTGGTTTCTACCTCTGGGAAGGGATACAACAAAGGTGACCATTTACTAGCAGGCAATAGCTGCTGTCTGTGCTGGAGATGTCTCAGTGTGTGTGTGTGTGAACAAACTTGGCTTGAACTGGGGTGCATTTGGCACGGGGCAGTGGGCTGCCAGCCTGCAGGACCTCATAGGAGTGTGACTCTGCACTGTATGTGGCTGTGTACTGGTGAATGGAATGCTTAAATAAACAGCAAAGGGAGTCCCTTAGCCCTGAATTCAACACATACAGTGTCCCAGAAGGGGCTCCCCACAGTTTATGGCTGTGTCTTGCTGAACACTGGTGGCTTCAGGAGGTTTGGCTTTGTTCTGGTAGGATGGCAGGCAAGCTGCTCTCCTTGGACACTCCTGGAGCAGAGCAGATATCTCCTGCTGCATGAGGCTTTGGGAGAGCTTTGGTCTGGGACAGCTGCCCTGGGCAGATGGATGGATGTGCTTGTTAAGGGCTCTGGACTTGTGGCTTCAGTGCTCAGAAATGCCCTTGCCTCTCTGTCTTTACTTTTCTCCAGTAAGAGAATGCACCTTTAACAATGAAAACAGTAAAAATCCTGTGTGCAGCAAGGTGCTTCATTAGTAATGACTCGTGGGATAAAAAGTTTCTGAAACATTTGGTCAAATGAAAAATAATAAAATGGGTGGGAGGAGCCCAGAAAGCCAGGTCAGTGAATAAGCCTGTATCACAGGAGGCTTCTGCTGTAATGAAGTATTCAAAATGTTGATCAGTCTTTGGCCTTCATATAAAGGACCAAAGTGTATTTTGAGGACAAGGTCTCTTGCCTTTTTCTTCAGTTCCCTCCCTGTCTGTGAAACAGAAGGACAGGCTGTTTCTGACTGAGGAGTATGACTCTTACCACACTGGAAATTTTACAAAGACCTCTGAGCCTTAAAAAGCCTTCTAAAAGTCACTTTCCTTTCTGTGTTTAATTTCAGGAGCATTTACCATGCCAAGTCAGTTTGTCATTTAAAGAAAACTAAAGCAAAAGAGGGTGATTTATGAATTAGAACAAGAACTTTTCCTGCTGCCACAGCTAGCCCCAAGGATGTTCAGATACCATCCCCTGCGTGGTGTGGCTCTGCTAGGCTGTCAGTACCCTGGCACAACTGGAGCATGTCAGGAAAATAGAATTTCTGGGAAAATTGAGAATATTCATAGGAACAAAAATTCAAATATTGAAACTTGGTGGACTGGAGCTCAAACACTCCGTTTCTATCATTAGCTTGAACTTCAGCTCCCATGAGACACTTTCTCCCTTCCAGTGAAAAGGTCTGGGAGTGGAGTGTGGAGAGCTGAGCTTTCTCAAGACAAGGGCAAGTTGCAGTTTAAATTGCAAAGCAAATATTTCTCTTCACTTGAAATGAAAGTTGGTGAAATGTTCACCAGATGGTGGCCTGGCTGGATCTCAAAGTGGTGGCAGCTGCTCTGTGGCTGGGAGAGGCACTGGAGCTCTGGTGTGTGGCACCAACCCAGTGCAGCACCTGCCCCCAGCCAGGGAAGCTCCTGCCCTGTGGCTGGGGCAAGAGGAGAACAAGCACAGGGCAAAATCCCTGTTCTGGTCACTTGTGCCCCTGGGTGCTGCAGCCCCTGACAGCTCTGTGAGGCTGGAAAGCCTTGCTGCCACCATCTGTGTGGTAAAGAACCAGCTCTGCTGTGGTGCCACCTTGTCCCAGGAGCCTCACCCTGTCTGCCCTGTCTGTTAAAACCTCTTTTTCTTGTTTGTTATACTCTCCTCTTGCCCTCTTCTCCCTTTCCTCATCTTGTGAAACAATCCCCCACAGTTGAAACTGAACTTACTACCCCTTTTCTGGTTGAAAGGATTTATTAAGAATTACTCTAGATTGTCAGCCAGCTGGAACAGCAGTGGCTTTTGGTTGCCTGTCAGCTCAGATGCTGCCTGGAGTTGGTGCTGTTCTCCCTGTGTTGGGTTTGACAAATACCCACACGGCCATCTCTGCCAGCCTCTTGTCCCTTTGGTACAAGATGAAGGATACAATAATTTTGCCAGCAGATTTTGTGATCAGCAAAGTATTTGCACAGCCTAGTTTATTTTTCTAAACAAAAGAGGTGTGTCTTGAATGATTCAGGGAGCTCATTGCCCCCTCCTGCAGTCTCAGATGCACTCAGCCTTACTTGGATTTCCCATCCCTCAGAGGGGCAGGTTACACAGGTACACAGAGCACGCTTTTCCTTCAATATTTATTTCACATGGGTCTTGCTGCTTCTTACCAGTGCTCAATTAACTTTTTTTTTTTAAAGAATTTAACTCTGAAACTAAGAAATTTTCCTGTCTTCTGTGTCCCTTAAGTACTTAGCATTATGATTCCCCAACTTCAGCACAGCATAATTAATGATCTGATGTGAAGAACAGTCCTCCTGATATATACTCAACAGAAAATACAATGAAAAAACTCTAACTTCTCTGGAGCCTGTGGGGAAATACTTCTTACTGATGGTCTCAGAGGCTGGTTTTCCCCACCTGTGTAAAAAAAATCAGTATAGTGCTACTCTTACCATGTGTAAAAGACTTTATGATACCATCTTGGGCCTTTTAGGGCGAGGAGCCACTGCAGCTCTGTGCCATCTCCATCTGTCAGCCTGCCCCTCGGGCTGCTCGTGGAGGGGGTGCAGGTGTGGTGTAGCTGGGCACTGCCAGGGGGCTGGGGCTGGGCAGAAGTGTCAGAGGGGTTACTCTTCAGCACAACAGCCACTGAAGTCACATGCCGAGAATGTTGTTTATAAAGTGAATTCCGTAGGTACAAGTCATCAGCAGAACTAAAAAAAACCCCGTGGACAATATTATATAATCCAGATAAATTTACTAATAGGGGATTTTCCAGTGGAAGAAACCTTACATCATACTTATGCAAGTAAAAATAAACCTGGCATTTGCATTTCTTCTAAACACAAGAGTCTTGATGAACTACTAGTTGCATTTTTTGGCTTCTTATTAGCCCTGCTGGGCATCAGTGCTGGTTGTAAATTTATTCCATAACTGCATCCTAACCTCAATATTTAAGTAGCGTAGGCTTTCAAAATGGGCTTCTTTGTAAGGCTCACTGTTTCCAGAGAACAGTGCACTTTCCTAATTATTGCTGGTGTTTTAGCAATTATTGAACCTCTGGTGACCCCTCAGAGGAGAAAATGGCACTGGAATTTGGAAACGAACAAGTGACTTGTGAAGTAAAATGAATCAAAAATAAGGTTTGTGTTGTAGCTTCCTCCTGACCCCCCATTTGCCAGATACATTTAAAAATCTTTTCTAAAGCTGGAAAAACAATTCCTTTCATGGTATGTTGTATGTGAAGATCACTAGTGAAAGAAGATATGGTTTAGTGCTAATGGCCTTAAGAGCAAAGCAAGCACATGTAAAGCTAGGCTTGTCTGGAAACAAAACCTTTATTCCAGAGGCAAGAGATCTGCACCACGAGTCTGTTACAGGTGATAAAATGGAATATTCAGGCAGGCCAGGGGATTCTAGTGATCCAGAGCTCCTCCCTGTTCCTCCACAAGGTGTGGTGAGGTGTTCACAGCTCCCCACTGCTGAGCAGCAGGATGGCCCCGGGAAGGGTGTGCTGGGGCTTGGCAGAGCCTCACTGGATGCCTCTTCACAGAATGCTAGAGCTGGCCCTCAGCAAAGCCCTGTGAGTGGCAGAGGTGTTACTTGTGAGAGGATGGACATGCTCTGAACTTCTGCTCCACAGAGTGCCCAGCTGGGCTCACCTGGGTGCCAGTTACAGCCTGTATGTGCTGATCACACCCGAGATAAGCTGCAACAGCCTTAGCCCCACTGGCCACAAGTCCCAAAGGGTGGGATGAGAATGAGGGAAGTGCAGATGTTCCTTCTCCTTCACATATCTTTTGCTGGGGGTGGACAGTGGGCTGTATAGAAATTGGCCAGTGCTTGCTGCAGCTGCCTCAGCTTGGCCATTCCCTTCCTTCCTCCCCCAGCTCCTTCCCCTCTCCAAGTAGCAAATGGAGCATCCTAGGGAAACAGCTGACCTACAAAGCCTGCATCAGGTACAGGGGTTTCCTACTGGGGCTGCTCGTTCCTCTACCTCCTTCACCTTTGCCAAAGGCATTTGCCAAAGGAAATAATTCCTGTCACATGTGGATTCCTCTTCCTGCACTGAGTCTTGGCATCCCTAGCCTCTTAACCACTTCTTTCAGCTGTGAGAATCAGCCCAGCTTCTGTAACTCTCAGGCTTGCTCCAGGTTTCTGAGAAACTGGGCTGCTGTTGAAGCTGCTCTTTCCAAGCAAACAGAGGTAGCAGAGCCCATGTGCTGAGTTCACTGGAGGCAGTAGCCTAGCTGGGAAATGGAAATAGCAAATTTGGTCACGTCGGGCCCCAGCTGGCAGCAGGGAGCTGAGCACAGCTGTAGGGCTGGTCACTAGCACGGCACCTTGGAGCCCCACACAGAAACCTGGAGAGACACCTCAGCTGGCAGTGTCCTCAGCAGGCTCCTTCACACCCTGACAATGAGGGAAACAGCTTTAAGAAAATAGGATTGCTCTGAAAGTAGCTCCATGTAGATGGAGCTGCCAGGATGTCACCAGAGACAGGAGACTGGCTGCAGTCCCCTGGGGCACGTGGTGTGGTGCTGATGCCCTTTTCTTGGTTATACTTTGCTAGCAGAGTCCAGCTCTGGGTGAAGTCCTCCACTGGAAGGAAAAGCAGGGTGTCTATACACAACTTACCTAGGACAGGCTGCTGGCAAGAGGGGTCTCCCCACAGCTGGACTTCCTCCAAATGGAATTCGGGACTTTTCATTCCTTTTCTCCAAAGGTGTTTATATTGCTGTAGGCAGAGGCAGTGTGGACTCCCTGATGTAAGAAGTGACTGGTGTCAGTCGATGTTTGGTGTGAGAACAGAGCTTTCACTTTTTTTAACCTAGACTGTGTTCACTGAGCTACCCCTTAGAAAAAACACATTAACATGTAAGCTCTTCAAATATCAAATGGAAATGCTGACACAATAAACACTGTGCCACTCACTACAGTCTTTTTCCAGAGCAGAGCTGGCCCTTAAGATCACCTTGCTTTGGCAGATTTTCAAAGCAAGCAGGAGAGAGTTGAGGGCCCCCCCTGAGACCCCTCTGACACCAAGTCATGGGCAGGTCCATTCCAAGCCGAAGGGCATCCCACAGTGGGTCATAATGCAAGAGTCAAATTAAAAAAACAGCCATTTAAAATTAAGTGGCTCAATGGGGACATTTGGGCTTGGAACCTTGAAGGGCATAATTTAAAAACATAACCTTGTGCTTTGAATCCTCTCACTGACAACCAGTGTGTAATAACCCACCAGCAGAGTGTGAAAGGAAAAACTCTGTCTTGGATGGAATGTGTGGGAAGTTCAGGCCTCTGAGTGTGCCTCTGAATCTTGAATATTCATTCCTTCTGACCTTTCCACATCATGCATGTTCCAGGATCTGGAACCTGATTCCCCATAAACCTAACTTTGAATTAAAAAAATAGTATTTCTGATAGTTCTATAAAGTAGGAATATTAACTTGCACTTTGGATTTTCTTCATACAGGTATTCACATGTTCTTTATTCACGCTGACCTTGGGCACTATTTGTTGGTGCACCAACAGCTTTTATGCATTTGAGCTAAGTGTTCTGCATGTTTGGAAATGGGTCCCGGGAGTGGAATCACTCTGTGCCAGTCGTATTGCAGGACAGCTCTTCCTGAGCCATCCCCTCACATTCCTCGTGTCATGATAAAGGGCTTTTTAGGTTAGGATGTAAAGGTTACTATCTTGTGCCTTTCTTTTACAAGTCATTCGTTCTGTTGTGGTGTTTGTTGCTCATTTCACGTGTTTTCCCCGTGATCTAGTGGGTAGATGATGGAGGTTCTCTGCTGAGCTGGGCTCCTTGGCGCGATGCCCTCCCAGAACCGCTCTCTGCGCTGCCCAGCGGCACCTTCCCGGGGAGCTTGTCCGTGCAGGGTCCCGTCCTGCGGGCTCGGCTGGCGGCAGCAGCAGCCCGGGAGCCTCTGTCCCTCCTGGGGCGCTGCGGTGCCGCTGCAGCCGCGTTCGCTCGGAGGGAGCGAGGCCGGGCTGGGGGAGCCCGGCGGGGTGAGCGGGGACCGCGGCACTGCTGCCACCCTGGGGCGGACAGAGGCACCCGGCCTTTAAAAAGCACTTGGGGAAAGGCAGGGAGATTGAATGAAAGTCATGAAATGGAAGGATGATATTTCCTTTTTATTTGGCTTCTGATGTTACATCATCTCGTTTCACAGGCTTCACAGTTGTAAGTACTTTCTCATCAGTTTTCTAGGACCTTTAAGAAAAAAAAATTGAGCAACAGGAGAAAAAATCCTGAGTCGCATCCATGAAGGACGTGAGTCACATTGACCCTGATGAGCTTAGAGAAAAGCCAGAGCACTCGGATCTTGGCTGAGAAGGAAGGATTGGCTGTGTACAAACCAGCAGCAGTGCCACGGAGACCTGTGGGTGAGGAAGGGCTTCTGAGCCTCGTGCTCAGCCCTCGGTGCCTGCCCCTGCCGAGGCTGAGGCTGAGTGTGCGTGCTGCTGGCACCTTGGCGGGGGCCCGGCCAGGTGGCCCTGCTCAGCGGGAGGATGTGGGCACTGCCTCTTGCTCCGAGCTGGGCAGTGTGTGCTGGTTGGGCTGCTGGGGATGCTTTGCGTCAGCTTTCTCTTGAGGGACAAAGTTCCAAACTCTTGATTGTACACCTTGTTTGCTGTTGCTGGAGACAAAGGACGTTCCCCCACGGACTTTGGCCGTGAGCTGCATTTGCTTCACAGCACTCTGTCCACTCTTTTACTGGTTTGCTCCAAGGAGGCATGAGGGGGCTCTGTGCTGGACTTTGTCTAGTCCATTCTGTATGTGCACAGGGCTTGCCCAAAATGAAGAATTGATTATTGGCATTATATAGACCTTTAATTATCTGAACTCCTGTCCGTGGCTCTGCTTCTTAAAGTGGTGGAGAAAGAAGGAAGGTTAAAGTATTTCAGGAAGGAAATGAGAAGAAAGATCTTCTTTCCAGACTGGTTCCTGGTGTTCTGTAAGAACACACTCTTACTCGTTAGATTTTTATTAACACTCATTATTTTCACTGGGAGGGTCTCATCAAACCAACCTTTTGGATGGCTCCGAGTCTGTATTTTACTCCTCAGGCCACAGATGCCCTTTTGTTTCTGATTTTACCTCCTCTGACGTCGGCCCTTTCACAGAAACACTGAGCAGTTGGAGTCTGGCTGCAATTTACCATCGCACTTGTCCGAGCTGCTGTTCACACTGCACGAGGTAACCTGGGGAGGGCAGAGCAGCTGGGTTCCATTACAGAGATGCAGAGAACTCAAAATAGACTTGGTAAATAGATTTTTTTTTTTGAGGAATTCAGGCAGCTGCCTTCAACACCCCTGGGCCTTATTGTTTCAGAGAGCTTTAGTATCAGCTGAGGTCAGAAATTACTAAATTGCTCCCCCTCCTCCCCCAGGAACAAAATTTCCTTTGGATGAACATAAAAAAAATAGTAAAAAGCAGAGATATTACTGCTCTTGCATTTTTTAATAATTTTTATTGCATTAAGTACTAAATCAAGAAAACACTCTTCCATATGTGTTCAAGAACTGTTTCCACCCTCTTTTTTTCTCTACACATGTGACATTTGTTTTACAATGCTGCAGTTTACAAATCAAATAGTTTCTCACAGAGATAGTATGTTTTTATTCCATTTGTCCTTTTTCAAGCAGTCCAAATGTCTGTGGTTTTGTCATTAAAAGTCCAGTTGGCAGTTATATACGGAAACTTTATGTTTTCCAGCTGGGCAACTACCAGTTACACATACTCATTATTATTCATATTATCTTTATAGTAACTGAGGATAATTTCATGTGGGTTGCACAGTCAATACTCGCTGATCTACAGCAGATACTGTCCTGAAATAATTGGAGCTTAACTTTCCTTAAGCTCTGGGGACATTCAGATACATATCTGAGCCTCCTGACTTGACCTTTCTTCTAAGAGAAAACTAATGATGCCCTTAACCCTGATTTCTGGGAGCTGTGGGTGCTTTGGAGACTTTGTCAGGAGGCACACCCTCAGTTTGGAATATCTGGTTAAGAAGGGATGGTTGGGGTTGTTTCTTCTGTTGTAGTTTTGCTTACCTGTAATTTTATTGAAATTACATTGACCTACCCCCCAGCAGAGCAGCAGTAGGATCTCCACCCCAGTGTGAATGTTTTATTATGGTGCTATTTCGGGGGGGTTTCAATTGCTGTGAAAAATTCTAAATCTCTAAACCTTTTTTCTTTTTCTTTTTTTTCCCCCCTCTTGCTGTAACTGTAAATGACCACACAAGTAGCACTCGCTCTTGGACCAAAGTGTTGTGTGCCATACTGTAAATCACTGCACAAACGACTGTGTTGGAGGGGATGAGCAGTCTCTAAGCTGCAACTAGCCTGGTGGGTGGTACCATGACACTAGGCTAATTTATTGTAAAGCTTCCCCTGACACAAGCATATTTCTGTTGTCTGACTAGTTTATGAAGGATGCCAGAACTGCTCCATGAAGTCACTTCCACAGCATTCCCATCATGACCCTCTGTTATATGCAAAACATGATTGTGCAGTTTGTGAGGCATAGAAACCTTTAGACCTCTAGATTTATAGGGGTTTTTTTTTAACTTTTTTTTCTTGTAGAAAGGAGACTGATCAGTGGACACATAGAGGTTTTTGTCAATGGGATAGAACCAGCACCCCAGTTGCCACGAGAACACAAAAGGAGGATCTTCCCTCCCTGGTGCATATAGGCCCTGCTCCATAGGCTTTTGTGCAGCTAAATACTTGGCTAGAATGAGCTGCTATGGAGGAGTAAATTGGGTGGATGCAGATGGATTTTTCCCTTGATTTGCAATCGGGGAGGCAAGCAGATACATCCAGCTGTTCTCATTTCCCCCAGGAAATATGGTCATCCAGGCTGAGGATAATGCCTCTCCAGACACCTCGGGGGAGCAGCAGTGGCCAGAGCCCATCCCCAGGCAGCCCCAGCAGCAGGGATCACAGTGGGTGCAGGGGACAGCACGTTGAAGAATGCCTGGGGTTAGCAGGGAGCCTTGCATCCCATTAAACACTGTGCTTCCAGTTCAGTGTGTTACCCTCCATTAGGTCAATCTACCGTGGATGGTGTTCTCAACTGAGAAAAATGCACAAGGCACGTTTTTGATGGAGTTCTTGGCAAATCATTTGATTACATTCCCTGATACTCAACAGATGTTTGCAACCCACATGGCAAACAGATCCATAGAGGCGGTAGCTCGCTCTAGCACTTGATATGGAGAGATAGATGGTATGTAATAGGATCTATTAGGTATGCAACACTCACGCTTCCACGAGAGATGGTGACTGACCAGCTTAATTTGCATTTTATTTAAAATCTTATCTAAATGCTTGAAACTTCAATGTCGGGGACCTCTGGACTTTGGGGAACCATAAAATGAACAAGACATCACCTCAGCTTAAAGATAAATTTGAAAATTAAACCATTGTTCATTGCAGATGTACATTCCAGGCCATGAGTGTAACTAGGGAAGTAGAAAGGAAAAATAATCAGAAGCATTTAAGTGTTTTCTGAAATTAGAATTCAAAGCTGTGTTTGCAAGCACTTTCATTTCTTTTTAACGAGCACTGCCTTAAGTCAGGTTTCTGTTTGGTACCCGTGACAAACTCCAGCTGTGAAGGTGATTATCCAAGCTGCCCTAGACGTGCTCTGGATGCTGTTGTACCTCACATGCAGCCAGGAGATGTCTGCCTGCTGGCAGCTGCTTGTTGGTGCCCCCCTGGAGCTCAGCCCACTGCTCTGTCACACAACCAAGTGCTCACACTGCTCACCCTCATGGAAAGCAGCACCTGCAGCTTTGTATCAAGAGAGGGTTCACAAACAAGCCTTTTAGCCTCCTCTTTATATACAGCTGTGTATGTTTCTGTTGCATCTAATACTGAATATCTGTCTTGTGTATAGAGCTTTCAGCATCCAGCAGGAGTAGACCTTAGTATAATGCATTAAATAATTCTTCTGATAACTCTTCATTATGTATCTCATCTCATGCAGCCAGTGGGTGAAACTGTGGCAAGAGAAGCACAACATTTAATCCTGCAGTGTGCTAGTTTAACATAGATGAATATTGAAAGTGTTTTGCTCCTCATTCTGAGGATGTACAATATGCTGTGTCTAGAAGGACACTCCTGGGACAGGTAGAGCCAGCCTTGTATCAGTTATGATAATTCTTCAGCATTTTACCTGTCCAGCATCATGACACTATTACTCAGCAGATATAACTGGATTTTCCTTGGTGAGAGCAGCTACCCTCCAATATGCATTACCTCTTGAATTTCCACTGGTGTTCACACAGGAACTGCCCAAACATTGTGGAAAGAGTTCCAAAATATTCCATTGACTTTGGATAACAGCCAAACTATTGGTGCGCTCAATCTTTCGTGTATTTAGAGGCAAAATGTCACTTGTGTGGGCATAGCTTCTTGTTTATTGCAGTTGAAATGTGTTTATACAGAAGCACATTGTGTTTGCACTCAGCACACCTCAGCATTTCATGGCTGTGTCACCAGAAGCCCCAGTACCTTGGTTCATCACACTAGATAAAACCTGTGGGTGCTGGGTGTGTGTTTAGAGGTTTGACTGGGGGGGAAGAGTGTTGTTCAGTCCCATTTATGGAGATTTTCTGTTACTCTCAGTTCATGTACAACTACAATAACTACTTGTTCCCTCTCGGGTGTCTCAGATAATGTCAGTAGTGCATTTGCCCTGATGGTGACATGTGCAGTGACATCCCCCCGATGTGCAAAAGACAGCCAACTTCTCACCAAAGTGGCTTATTCTGTGGATGACATTTAGCTGCTGGTTACTAAAAACAGGTACTTTGTGAAATAAATTCATCACTCTGCTTGTCACTGCCTCATGGAAAAAAAATCTCTGCTTTACACACATCTTGCTTCTTGACAAGATTATTAGTTTTTTTTCGTGGGGCTGCAGAATATTGTGAGGACAAAAGCAGATGTCTGAGGAGTTTGGTCACTACCAGCTGTTGTTCTTGATGAGCATTTGAAAAGCACGTAGGCATAGTAATCAAGTATCTTTGCTGGAAGTCCACATGGGATTCTTTGTTAGTAACACTGTTTTCTTCAAAATATAACAGTCCCTCATGGAACAATGTTTAGGCTTTTTGTTGTGTAATATTTGTTTTCATTCCTGATCTTAGGAAAACTCCAGCTTGACCTTTCATTGTAGAGTGACTTGTTGTACAATATTCTACATCAGTTGAAAATACAGTGGTATAAACTGGGTTCAAGGGGGCACATAGCTCATATGTGTTATTTGGATGTGTAGCATATGTTTGCACCCTGTTCATTAGTAGCAGGGCTGTAATGATGTGCTCAGCAGCCCTGCAAAGCTGCCTGTGAGTCGTATGTGAGACCACCCTGTGCTGGTGCAGTCAGAGTGGATGCTGGTCCCGAGTGCTGCACCAGTGTCCAGTTTGCACAGATGCCAGCAGTGGGTCCTGTGTTTTCCCACGTCCCTTTGGCTTAATAAGGACCAGATGAGGTGACTCTAGCAGCAGAACCACAGATCTCTGAGCAGGATCCATCCCTGACTGACACTGCAGCTAGGTCTCCTTGTAACTTCATTACCTTTTAGTCTGGAACAAGGTCCCCAGCAGCCTCTTGCTTTCTAAATGCAAAAAACTCTGGCTTTTTCCTGGCATCTGCTCACACCTAATGCTTTGGTAACTGCCTCAGACTGCTCTCTGATTTGTCACCTGAAAGCTTTCTAAAACTTTCTGTAAGGACATGACATTGTGAGAGTCATTTCTCCACCTGGGAGAGGTCCTCACTTATTCCATCTTGCAGAGCAGTGAAGGCTTGTGAGTTTTCTGATAGAAACAGGAGGCAGATGCCACCCTGCAGTGACGTGCATTGCACTGCCCTTTCTCTGTCCCCGGGGGCTACAGTGCATTTGGAAGTGGGACCTACAGATATGGAAACACCTGCAGGGTGTTTTGTGGCCAGTTGCATTCAGAGCCCTGGCTGTGCTCACAGGGGATCCTGGGGATCCCCGACTGTGCAGTTTATGAACTCTGGGAATGGGGTTGACACTTCCTTAAGGTTCTAGAAGAAGAAGCAGCAGTGCTGTGAGACTGGCTACTGGAGATGAGCTCTCCAGGCAGTGCTGCTCCTGAGGCAGGCCAGCTGGAGCAGCATCTGTTACCCCTCTCCTTGCCCTGGTCCTCTCTGGGGGAAAGAGGTGATGCCTGGTGATGAATGAGGTGGATTGGGAGCCAGGTCTCCCGAGGACTCCAGCAGCAGGAAGCATGTGGCATGTAAGCTGTTAGCAGGTGCTCTGAACTGGAGGCACAGATGGCTCCATCTGTGTTTGAGGTCTCCCAGCTCTGCTTGTCTCTGTCACATGTATTTAATTTCCTGTGCAGTGCTCACGTTGAGCCATAAAGGTTGGATCTGCACTGCTGTGGAAGAGCACACTGGGCAGCACCTGGGAGACCACATCCCCTCACTGCTCCCTGTGTCAGGGGAGCTCCTCACTGGGATGCTGCATCCATGCCCTTTGAAATGCCAGGACAAACTGCAGCCTCCCCAGGAGCTGGGCTGTGATAGCCAGTTGGGGTCTTCCATCCAGGTACTTGCTGAATCATTTCCACCTCTATCTCTGTTATTTGTGGAAAGACTGGAAAATAGGTTAATTGCTTTGAACTGGAAATGAAAAAAAAACCCAAAACCCTGGATTTGTTTTGTATATTTGAGCTTAACCTTTTTCTGTTATTTCCAACACTGACAGGAAAATCTGAAATGCCAATCTTTTAAATAATTATATCACTCCCATAAAAATAATTCAAGCAGTCTTCAATTTATTTGGTTAGCTTAGCTGCACTTCCATTCAGCTATTGAAATCTGAAGCCTTGAAATAAAAACACAAGATAACAAAACACAGGCTTTTAAAATGGCCTAAAATGACTTTTTCCCAGTCATGCTCTGCTGAGATCTTCAGCACTTCCCAGACTCCAAAGTGGAGCTGGGGATGCTGTGTGGCTTGTGGTGGAAGCCTTGCCTTTTAGAGGGGATCAGAGGTGACCAAGACACCCCTAGACGGGCTGGGAAAGGAAATAGCACCTTCCCACACTGATTAGCATTCCCAACAAAGAAAAGAGCAAGACTGCTACTTGGCCAACCTGGGGCTGTGTAGCCAGAGAAAAAGCAAACTCCAGGGTCAGCCCTCAAGGAGAAAGTGCCACTGGGGGCTCCCTTCTCTTTGACTCTAGGCAGCATCCTTGGGTGACAGCAGCAGTGGAAAGAATCGGGGCTAAAAGGGAGCAAACAGCCTCTCCCTCTCCTTCATTCTCCTGCTTGATCAGCTTTGCTAGTGAAAACCTTTATCTGGCCTGTAATTTAAATTTAGCTATACATTTCCACCGTAGGGTCCTACTAAACCTTCCTCTACTAGATTAACAGATCTTTCAGTGCTTTCTTCTCCCCCCTCTCTGTGACAGCACTTAGATGCTGTAAGAAAATAATTTCTCACCAGTAGGTTTTTGTCAGTTGGTTTTGGTATTTTTTAGCCAAAAAAACTTCGTGCGACTCCTTTTGCCACAAAATTTGATCCCGGTGTATGTAAAGGGATTTTAATATTATTTCCACTGAAACATCCAGTTACTAAAATGTGCTCAGCTCCAGGCCATCAAAGAGTGTCTAATTAAAGACCAGGAATTACATAGCAGTTGCCATATGATATGCTCAGAACAAATCTGCAGGGGGATCTAAACCTTCATCTGTGGTGTCTGAAGGCAATTGCTCTGCCACTTGAGCTAATGGAATCTTTTGCTGGGTCAGCCCAGAAGAGGGACCTTATATCTTTACCTCCATCTCCTTAAACAGTGCTGCCTTTCAGTGCTGGGAGGGGGGGTTCTCCTTGAAACACTCGCATTTTCCATTTCTCCTGAGGACAGGGTATGGCCATAACCTGACACTGAGCTGCAGTGCCCAGGCAGTGTCTGCAAGGCTGCAGGAAACCCTGCTCCTCCTGCCAGTGCAGAGGGAATGCCAGCTGGGGAGCCACCCTGGCAGCACCCACCGAGTGCTGCCAGCCCTCCTGGCAGAGCTGGGTGCAGAGCTGGGGAAGGTGTGGGTGCTGCCAGCCCTCCTGGCAGAGCTGGGTGCAGAGCTGGGGAGGGTGTGGGTGCTGCCAGCCCTCCTGGCAGAGCTGGGGAAGGACCCTGGCAGCACTCGCTGTGGGTACTGCCAACCCTCACTCCCCCCTTGCAGTGCCAGTCGGGGGTGGGAGTCCTGGCAGAGCTGAGGAAGGCTCAGACACTCTCCAGATCACACGTGGAGGTGCTGGCTTTGGCTTTGTTGTTGTTGTTGGGTTTATTCTTGTCCATGATGAACTTTAAGTGAATAGAGTTGGTTTCTCGTGTAAGGATCCTGAATCCTCACAGGAACCTTTCCAGGTTGCTCCCAGGGGTGCTCTTGGGAGCAGAGCATGTCTGCAGTGACACCCTCAGCACACCATGGCTGTGGCTTAACCTGCTGCCTGTCACTGATGCTGCCCCAGCTCAGCACAGGAACCCTGCTCCAAAGGCAGCCTGTTGTCTCTGGTAGGATCCCTGTGGCCATGAGTGATGAGCCACATGTTTCATCTCTTCCAAACAAGGCTTCTGTGGCCATCAGTTAGGATTTACTGTTTAGTGGTGTTCTGATTCCAGTGGCAGAGGGAAAAAAAGCATGTATGCAGAACTTCAGGAAATTTTGGAAATGAAAAAACCCAAAACAAACCCAAAACCTAAACCCTAAAAATAAAATTAATATGAAATTAGAAAGCCAGATTCCCCTCATCCTTTCCTTTCTTACTAGACCTTTGTGGCCACCACAGCTTAACTCTCCATTCAGAAGTTCCACCCAAAGCTGACCTGGCTGAACTCTGCCTTCTCTCACCCTGGGACATAGAAAGTCACAGCTCTAAATAAGGCTGATTCACTTTCAGTATTGACATCTTGGGCATTTCAAAGAAGCAGCCATTTGAAGAATCCTCTTGGGGTCCATTAAAGTGTGAAATTATGTCTATTTTATAATTGGGAAACTGAGGCACTCTGAGATTAAATGACAAGTGTTCCTAGAGAAGAAATTGAGTGTAGATTTCACCAATGGCAGTCTAGCACCTTGAGCAAGGAAGCATCATTCTTGCCTTGTGCCTGCTGCTGGGATCCACGTTATTCTTCTCCATAAAAGTGTCTACATCCTTAAGCAGAAAGAGGTAGCAATAAAAAGTAGTTGCACAATATATATCCCTTATGCTGAGGCCAGCACGTTTGAACTGATTTTAATTTGTTAAAAAATTAAAAATACAGTGAACCTCCTATTCAGAAAAATGAAGCTTTGAAACTGAGACAGAAATCTGATCTTTTGAGCATGGCTATAATGCTTATAAAAACATACCATACATGGCTCAGTACAGTTTATCTCTGTGCTCTGTTATGCCCCAGTCAAAGGCTCTGCTTCACATTCGTGCATGATGTTTCTGCTTCAGTAACTGCATTAAATGAGTTGAAGAAATGAGACTGCTGAGCCTGTTCTCTAGTTTGCAAAAATACCCCAGAAGCCACTGAGTGTTCTTCTTAAAAGATTTTTAATACTTAAGAGTTCACCCAGGAATGTCACTGTTTTATCACATAGAATTTCTATAGAATAAATTTTAGCTAAAAGTGAATAATTTCACTCTAGTCAGTTGTCTGAACATTATTACAGTGATTGCTACTGTTCATCTGAGTAGCATCATCTGATAACCCACCAGCTCTAGGCTTCTGGTTTGAACTCCCAAAGGCAGAGACTAAATCCCATTGAAAGGTGGAGTTTCATGCTGTGATTTTGTATCTTTGTGCATCGTTAGAAAAGCAGGACTCTGCTCCATCCTCTCGCTGCCTGTGGTGCTCCTTCCGTGGCACTTTTTCCATTAGTGCACCAGCTTCTCAAGCCACCCTTTGGGGAAAATGATCTGTGTTATTGCTAGCCCAGCAAAAAGGGGTAATAATGTGGCCTTGAGTCTAGAGTGACTGACCTGTGTCTCAACAGGCTGGCTTTGGTGGGGCACAGGGTGTGGGTTGGTTGGTTTGTGAGGGGTGAGATGCTCAGGGAATATAATAGCTGGTTTAGAAGGTACTGGTATTGCAGAAACTTCAGAGATGGACCTCTCGTGTGCCATGACTGCACAGGTAACACAGAGGGGGCTTGTAGCTTCATTTACCTTGTTGTAGGTCTCGTGTGCATTCATATCCTGAGCCTCAGGGGTGGAAATGTACCTAGAATGTTTGTAATCCCTTCTCATCTTCTCATGTCTTTGGTCAAAACCATCTTCAGTGCAGGAAGCCAGCACAGGTCTGTGCACAACCCTAATCCCCCTTAAATTGCTGCAGCTTAAAGTCCCACTGAAATAGCTCCTGGGCCTTATGCTGGCCTTCTATATGGGGATGAATTCCATGCTTATGGAATTCCTTAGCATTTCCTCCTTTTAATGCTCTTCTGCTGGTTGGCAGAGCCTTTCCTGAGCACGTGGACAGCACTTAGGCAGCACAAGACCCAAGCTTGTTCGTCGTTTAAAAGCAGTTACTAAAAGTTGTTGTGCTTGAGTGCAAAACACCCTGCCCTGCTTGAGGGAGGACTGATTCAAATGCCACTGTCAGCACTGTGATTCACTGCCCTCTGTGAGGTGGCTCACACGTGACAGTGGCTCTGGGGGAAGAACTTTCATTTGTAAGCAGTGTCTGTCACACCTGGAAAATGATTGTTGCTGGAGACTGAGCCTGGCTGGGCACTGGGGAGGCTGGGGCACGTTACTGCTGGAGTTCACAGCTTCAGTCCTAGCCTTGCTGCCCTTGCACTGCATCCTGCAGCATCCAGGAAGAACGGACAAAAAAGGCTGAACACACGGATATTGGTGTGAATGAGTCAGCTGAATGTCAGTAATTTCTGTGGTCTGCAGGTGGTGAGGGGTGATCTTCTGTCCTTTCCTAGAAACAGAGAAGGGTGGGGGTTGGAAGGGACATCTGGAGATCAGTGAGTCCAGCCCCTGGCAGGGCAGAGGGGACAGAACAGATCCGGGTGGGGTTGGGAAGTCTCCTGGGCAGCCTGTGCCAGGCTCTGGCACCTCACAGGGAAGAAGTTTCCCCTCATGCTGAGGTGGAACTTCCCGTGTTTCCCCTGCTGCCGTCACCTCTGTGCCACAGGGCCACTGACCAGAGCCTGGCCCCTTCTGCCTGACACCCACCCTGCAGGGATTTCCTCATGGGACCATCTCTGCAGTCAGCAGAGACATCAAGCAGTGAGCAAATGGATTTATTTTTCCATGGGTAAATGATCCAGTGAGGCATTGCTTTGCTCTTAAGATTTTGAGTTCCTTAACAGTACTTTCCATTGGCATGGTAGCCATGGTCAGCCCCGAGTCTGAGCCTCAGCAGCTCAGCCCTGCACCTCAGACCACATTCAGCCCTGAGTCTGAGCCTCAGCAGCTCAGCCCTGCACCTCAGACCACATTCAGCCCTGAGTCTGAGCCTCAGCAGCTCAGCCCTGCACCTCAGACCACATTCAGCCCCGAGTCTGAGCCTCAGCAGCTCAGCCCTGCACCTCTGGGAGCTGCATCTCCATCCCAGGCTGAGAGCAGAGGAGCCCAGCCCTGGCCACGAGGCCATCACTACACAACAGGCCCTCGACTCACTTGACCTTCCCCGCTGTTATTTTTAATGTCTATTTTTGTTGTCTTTTTAATGTGTTTTATTTCTTTTCCCCTTGGCCGTTGAATATGTATTAACTGTTACACAATGCTTACCAAGCTTGTTATGTAAAATTCTAGAGATAAAACCTCAATCCAGGGCCCCCTCTAAAGATTTTTGAACTTCCTGAGGGCTCTGGGAGCACATCCAAGGGTTTTTATTGTTCCCAGAAGATGTATGGAGATGATTGTCATTGGGGAATGTGTGTGAGGGTGTTCTGGGGGCTCTGCTGAGCACACTGCTGTGTTGCTTTCCTGGGGAGAAGGTGGGATTCAGGGGTGACCTGAAACAGCTGTTGAGGAAGGAGGGAAGGTCAAAGGGAAAGAAAAGGAGAAAACCCCAGAGACCTGCTCAGGATTACCAAAGGCATTATGCATTTTATGAGGGTGCCTTCAATATTACTCATCTGCAGGGAGCTCCCATAGACCTTACAGGATTTCTTTTCCTGTATTAACAATACAGCAGCTAGGAGCTGACACTTGTTTTCCATATCAAGCAAAGTTTTATAAGTAATTTTTTTTCTGGCTATCGCCTCAGCTTACATTTTACCCTGAACAGTAATTCCATTTTTTTATGGACACTGGCAAACTTTTTTTTTTATAGAGTACCTCTTTTTTTATTACAAAATTATATATACATAAAACTTTTAAGCATCTCTTTAGTGACAAGTCTCATTTTGTATATCGAACCTATAGGGTCACAGGTGCAGACAACTGCTTGAGCCCTGAAGAGTGAAATCCTGGCCATGCTGAAATCAGTGGTGTTTTCTTAGTGTGACCAGCATTTCACCCTGTGCACTTAATATCTGCCTCATCCTCGGCTGGGCCCACAAACAGTCTGTGTCGACCCAAAAAGTCCATAATCACCACTGTTTGATATGCCCAGAAGAGCTGGTAACTAAATAATGTTTTCCTCTCTGGTGATTCTGCCTTTTTTCATCTGGCAAACACTAATTTTTATCTCATTGGTTGGCCCGGATTGGAGCAACTCTGACCTGGATCCAAGGGGTATAATTCTGTAATATCAGCACATTATCCCAGCATCCCCGAGAACTCAGGGTTCTTAATTGCCTCTTAGGGTAATGGAATGACTATTCTGGGGACAGCAGGCTGAAATAATGCTGCAGTCAGTATAATAAAAGACATTCCAAGGCTTTAATAACCACACTGATGGCACAGTGGTAGTTTGTGTTTGCTGTGATATATTTAGACTCTGGAAGAGTCTTACGAAAGAGGTTCCCATTTTGAGATTTTTGGACAGAGCAGCCTGTTAACAACCTTTTAAATCTTAAGTGCTCAGTGCCACTGTTTCCTGAACTCGCTGTGATTTGTTGCTGCACTTTTAAACAAAAGGCATTTATTTCTGCTGAAAGGGGAGCTGGATGCTGGACCAGAGTCAGCCAGCCCAGGGTGCCTTGTGAGATGTTAGATAAGCAGCTCCTTGGACAGCGAGAGGAAGCAGAGAGAAAACACTGGGGGTCAGAGAGCTATAAATGGTCATATGAGGATATTTACATTAGCAGCCTTCCCTTTGTGCATCTGCAGGGAGCCTGTGTCACATCAGGACACGCATGACAGGCCCTGTCAGGGCAGGTCAGCACATGTGGGGGCTTGGAAGGCTCCTCTGACGAGGGATGCTCTGAAGCCCTGGTGAGCAGGCACGGGGCAGGCTGGGGACACGGCTGGGACACGAGCACACCCATCTTTCTGCTTCAGATTGCCACTGGCCCTGTGGTCGTTTGTAGTGCAGCAGTGCAGCTATCTCTGCAGCAGACAAAGTGTCTGAATGATCAGCAATTGCTTAACAGAGTGGCTGCCACAGGCAGCACAGAATGTATTTGGCAGTATAGAAAACCAAAAGCACCTGGGCTGGTTCACCTAGACTAGGTCAGTGCACAGTCATCCCTGACGTGCCTGGGCCAAAACCAGTGAGCGTCTCCTCAGCTGGGGTTTCTAGAGGGGCATGTGTTCTCCTCCCTTCTCTTTGGCCAGATGGACACAAATGCATGTTGGAGTTTGGAACGTGCCCCTTTTGTACAGCTGTGGTGACCAGCATTGTCAAGGGTGAACAGGATTCCGAGAGCAGTGCTGGGATAGCACCATGATGAAGGTCAAGATAAGGGTACTCATTAAGCCTGCAAAGAAGTCATTCTTTGTTTAATGATCAGTGTGCTTCGTATTATATTTGAACAATTCCAGCACAGAATCGTGTATTATGCACTTTAAGACAGGAAAAAGGGTAAACCTAGACAAATTTTATATAGAAAAGATACCTGTGTGTTTTATTTTTTAATGAATTTTCAACATCTTATTTTCAGAGCTCTGCAAACTGCTTTATAAGTTTGAGCCCTTATAAAATGATCTGTGAACACTGGGTAGCAGTGGTGACTTTTGATTGGCTGGCAGTGATGTCACCCATGTGTCAATATTCCTCATTAAAAGCACAGGTATGACCTTCTCACCTTGCAGTTTCCATGCCATCATGGCTGTGAGGCACTCACGGTTAATAGATTTCTGAGGGATTATTGCACTCCTGGAGTAGCTGAAGTCACTTGGCTCTGAGCTGGTGCCTCACGCTGCACCTGAGGTGTGTGATAATCCCCCAGAAATGCACTGCTTGTGGAATCTCAGCCCTTAATTATAAACATTAACTGGCTGGCCCAGGTGTTTCTGTACCTGATGGATGGATGTGATGACTGATGAAAAGAAATCGTGCAAAGAGGTCTGCTGCTGCTGAGCCTGCTGTGGGAAGAGGGGAGAAAAGAGGGGAGAAGGCAGTTGCACTGACCACTACAAGAGAATGGAGGCCTCGTGAGAGCAGGGACACGCAACACCTTTAATTCTGATTTCTGAGCAAGGGAGGAGAGGTTCAGTTTGAATGCCCAGGGTCACCACAGCTCCCACCTGCATCCAGCTCCCTGGTGAGGCCCGTGGCAGGCTCAGATCTGGGATGCTTTGGAGGCAGCACCTCCAGTGATCTGTGACCCAGGAAAGAGATGTCCCCATCAGGGACAGCATGTGTCATCTTTGCAGAATTTAAAGCTCTTTTTCTGAATTGTTTTTTCCCCCAGCCTTACACTTTGCTGTTTTGAGGTCTGTGATATATTTTTGCTCTGTTTCCATTTGTCGACTCCTGTTGTTTTCTTTAATGCAAAAAGTAATGAGAAACTGTGTGAATGACCCTCCTTTTACTGGGTTTTACAGTATTTTTCTTTACCACGTTTATGCACTGTATCAGAAATGAGGACTAAGGGGTGTGCAGGCTGCCAGGGATCCCTGACACTGAGGAGAGCCTCCGTCCTGCTGGGGCAGCTTTCCAGTGTTCTGCTGGGGCAGCTTTCCAGTGTTCTGCTGGGGCAGCTTTCCAGTGTTCTGCTGGGGCAGCTTTCCAGTGTTCTGCT
>WYEA01003513.1:64029-78277 GCA_033558465.1 Alcedo atthis
GTGAGAGTGTGAGTGTGTGTGAGAGTGTGAGTGTGTGTGAGAGTGTGAGTGTGTGTGAGAGTGTGAGTGTGTGTGAGTGTGAGAAAAGTGAGTGAATGACAAAAACGTGTGTGCTCAGAGAAATGAAGGTACACAGCAGCTCTTCTCAGGGTGAAGGGGAAATGCTCCTTAAAACATCAACATCACCCCTGCTTTGGTTTTCTTTCCCCAGTTTTTCGGAGCTCTCTGGAAGTGCCTCCTTTATACTTTAGAACTCTTTTATGGACTACAGTAGACTTTTCAGCAATCTATCTCGGCAAGAAAAATCTGTCTTACATCACAAATTAAGTCCAACCTGCCAAAATTGGGATGGAGAAGCCCTGATGTTTTTCTTTATTTTTTTTTTCTCCCTTCAGCTACTTAATTCATCACCTTACATTATGAATTCTGTTAATCTTCTCATGCCATTCCCGGGCCATATAAGTTTCAACCCTGTGTGAGAATGATTATCTCCAGTTCATCTTTATGTTAATGGCAGATGAAAGGTGCAATTGAGCAGGATCAAAAGCGAAGGGGCTAAAGCTGCTGTTGGATGGGAATCCAAAGCTCTGATCCTGAAGACCCCTGCTCAGGTGCCGTTTCTCTGCAGTGATCTTCAAGCTTCATTAGCACATCATGTTTTTTAAATTCTTCAGACATCAGCCCAAAGAGGCAAAGGTTAAACTGCCAGTGATGCCCCTCCCCGGGGCAGGAGAGAAACCACAGTCCCCAGGGGGCTCTGAGGATATTTTACCCTCTGGCTGCTAGATGTAGAACAAGTGATGAAGCAGGAACCGGCCCCCAGGTTTCTCCCTCTCCCTGTCCTAGGAGTAGAAGCCCCAAGGTGGTGATGGATGCAAACTGCAGCAACCTCAGGCACAAGTGGAGCTGAGCCCAGGTCTCCTGCGTTCTCAGGAACACTGCAGCTCCTGGCTGCTGTTTGCAGAGCAAGCATGACCCTGCTCTGGCTCAGAAAGGGCTGACAGGGATGCTCCTTTCAGAGCAGACATAATGAATTCCTCTTCGGCACCGAGGCTTTAGAGGAAAGCTGAGTTCAGACAAAGTCTTGTCCTTAGAGTTTCTTATTTGTACAAACAGGGTAGTAAATTCCCATGTCCGTGTGCAGGTTATTTTGGAATGGCCACTGAAGAGCAAGATCCAGGCACAGCCTCCTAAAAGCTACTCACTGGTGTGGGTTTGGAGCTCCACAAAAGGTTAGCTCGACCTACTTGGTTAAAACATTTAAGAAAATAGGTTAATTTTGAAAGGACTTAAATACAAGCCCTTGCTTAATATCCAGCAGAGGACTGCTGAATTATATAATTATAAATAATATATTATTTTTTTGAGCTTTGATGTAGCTTTATAAAAGCAAGGCCAATACCTGAAAAGTCAAAGATTTTGACTTCTCAGCTCTTGTCTTACCAAGTTTTTTTATGATACGCTGTTTGTGCTTGCTTGGTCTTGTGAAAACAGAAGAGCCATTCAGAAAAGTGGTTTATTACTTAAACAGCTCTTTTCAGGAGTAAAGAAATAATGAATTAATACAAAACAATTTTAGCACTCAACAGCAAAAGAGAACTACAATAAAATAGAGAGGGTGCATTCCCAGCAGTGCTTTTCTCTAGATATGTTTCTCTGCTGTATGTTAGATCATTTTCTTTGTTGACTGGAGAACAGAACAGTGTAGAACATGGCTGAACACAGCATTTTATTACTGTAATTGTCATCTGTTACCATCATCTTAGCATTCAGCTAGGATCAGGACGTGCTTGGCATCATTCAAACATAAACTAATGAAGAAGTGTCTCATTTAAACCACATATGCTGTCCACATCATGGTGAGGTGCAGGGGATGGGCTGGAGCTCAGCTGAGATGACAGGAGGGGAAGAGTGACAGCTGAAGGAATTGCCAGATACAATAAATACCCCTCAAATCAGTAACAGCTTCTCCAGCGGCTTCAGCAACTTCTGGACCAAATCCCAAAAGTACCATTTGGAAGATTTATGGGTTTCTTTTAATAGGCAGGAACAAGAGTCTATTTGCTGGACTGGAGCCTTTGCTGCAGTGGCTTTTGGGGACCCCCAGCTGCTGCTGGTGGGACAGGTCTGAGCCCTGGCAGCACAGACACCCCAGCATCTGCCAGCCTGGGCTGGTGAATGGGCTCGGGGGGGGAATGAAGTGTGTGCAGGGCTGAGGCTTCTCTTGCTGTGTCATAACTTTAGCTGGAGATGCACCAGACCCAGACCTGCTTTTCTCTGACATTTGGTTTTGGTTTTAATCCTGACTCTCTTTTTCTCCTTCCTTGAACTTGCATTTCTCAGCAGAGAGCAGCAGAGCATCCTGACAGGCTCCCAGGGAGAAGCAGCACAGAGCATGGGCCTCCTGCTCTCAGGCTCCTGGCTGTCCAGAGGGTGAGATGCCACCAGAAGAGAGAGCAGAGCCTCCGAGTGCCCTGCAGGAATTGCTCAGGAGGTAGGTTTTCTAAGCCTTGAATCTCAGGTACACAAAGACACTTCATCTTGGCAGAATGTCATGTGTCCAAAGCAGTGTGCTCAGGTTCTCCTGTGGGACAGAGTAGGTCCCTCTACACCCATCACAAGGGCTTTCCAGCTTTGCTTCTCAGGCATCAAGCACCCAGCTGCCTGGACACAGTCCACGTGCAGGGCCATGCACAGTAAATCCACAGACCTTTAAAGCACTTCCAAGCAGAGCTTCAGGACAGAGTCAACCCATCTGTCTGCTGGCTGAGGGGATGGTGGCCCCTCAGCACCACCTCCTGCTCCATGGGCTCCTGTGGTCTGTTGGGCCAACTCCTACAATGACTTAACTCACACAGAAGTGAAACGTGAGCTCAGGTGATTCAGGGAGGGGGCCCTGAACCCCGACACAGGCTGACATCAGGGGAAGGAGGCTAAGTGAGAGTGGACAAGACATCCAGGCTGTTATCTTAACCTGTAGCTGGGGAATTAACATCACAGAGGGCTCAGCTGCAGAGGAGAAGAAAGCCAATTCCTTCCAAAACAACCTTCCAACAATGGTGATTTCAACCATGAAGGGACTTGTGAAATGACATGTTCACTGCTCACCACGAGCACCTATGGCTGGCTGGGAACTCACTGATATCATAGCTAAGGTGAAAAGCAGGCAGATAGCTAACAACTACAGAGGAGTACAGCACGATCTCATTCAGGAGCTCTGCAAAGCACTTAAAGCCATATTTAATCACATCTTATAAAGTTAATGATGCTGAGAAGGTGCTTGTACTGCTGGAGGTATGAAGGACAGATAGGCACTCAAAAATTAAGAATAAACTGCTTTTAAGAAGTCTAACCTTAAAATGGTGCTGATGATACATAGAGGCCTTTGGAAAATATTAATTGTAGAAATCTACACTTCTATAGAAGAAAAAAACCCAACTCTTTCAAAGTTCAGAACCATGTATTTATGCCCTTACTTTTTCAAATTCCAATATTGTACATTTGCAATGTCCAGCCAGGGATAAAAGTAGATCTGCCAAAATACTGTGAGAAAGATTCTTTTCCAATGTTGCTGGACCTAACAGAAGCTGGACAGGGAAAGAAAATAATGAGAAATTCATATTTCTCGAGATTTATTTATGATTTTGTAGGTCCCAGATGTTACGTTGATTTATGTAAGCTACAAAAATTTGAGGGCCTATCCAGAATCAATTCCAAGGTTTTCAAGATTTGTCTGTCACTTGTCTTAATGTCTCAGTGAACCTGAAATGATCAAGTAAGTCTGTTTTCCCCTGAAGTGTAGAACAGCTGATGAGGGCCACGTGGGGAGGGGATACTTGCTCTTTGACTGGAGACCCAGTTGAAAATCATCACTTGTTTATAGGGACAGCCCATGCACACCAGAAACACAGACCCGGGCACAGGTTGCACACCTGTGTCCCACATCTTCCCTTGGTTTTATTCTCAAAGTGGGAACCTGCTGTGAAATTGAGATCCCAAGGGGCAGTTGGATCTGTGACCTCTCTTGCTGCACCATCAGCAGCCCTGGCACTGGTTCTGCAAGCACAGAGCTGCTCTCTGCTTGAGCTCTCTGAGTGGTAGCACAGCAGGGGAAAAGTCAAATATGCTGTAAAAGTTCTTTACAAAGTTCTTTACCTCTTTAAGAGCAGAAATTCTCACTCTTCTGGCATTGCTATGGGAGAATTCAAAGAACAAAGTGTATTCAGTATTTTGCATGGAGTGACTTCCATCAGGCTTTGAGGGAAGTTAATAAATCAACAGCAACCCCTTAACTGCAGCTTTTCCATGGGTCCGTTGGAATTCTAAGCAAATAATAGGTTTGTAAGAATGAAAAGTCACTTCTACACACAACCCAGTGTTCAAAGGAGTGCACGAGATGCTAAGTGTTAATATTTTCTGCAGCTTTTGCTCCCAGCAGTAATTGAAGCTCTTAGGAAGCATGTTAAAGCAGAGCTGTTAGCACTGGCACAGCCCCAGCTGAACACGGAGCCCTCACGGAAGGGGGTTAATTGGTACAAGAAGAGGTAATTTATTAGGGAACACTGAGACCCTGTGTACACCCAGAGATCAGACTGAACTCCCCAAACCCTCTGTGAATATTACATCTGATAACCTGATTTTTTTCCCCTACCTTGCACTTTAGAGTCTCGACCTATTCAGAAACCTGAGAAGTCAACAGGGTTCTTCTGCCTGGCTCCAAGAAACCTCTACCTGGTGCCCTGCAGTCTGCCCCTCCAGCCCTGGAAAGCCTGTTCTCAGAGACACTAAACCTCCAGCTCACTGCACAACCACACCAGGCACATGCAACTCCCATTGCTTCCTCCTGCCATGTGTGGCACACTTTAACAATAAGCCCAAACCAAACCTTAATCTTGAGAAAATAGACCAGGAAAAACTTTGAGACTTTATACACTTTTTTTTTTTTCACCTCGAATTGCTGGTTAGGACAAGAATTTTGTGTGTAAAACTGAAGTATCTTAAAATTATGCTCAGATTAAATATCGAGGAAATCCTGATAATCTTTAGATATTTTCTGCTAATGAGGTATTCTCTTCAGTTTGTTTTTTAGTCTTTCTTGATTATTCATCATTTTTATAGTTCAGCCATAGGCCCATGAAGATTTCAAAGTAGTGTTCAAGTATTTGCCACCCATCTGTATTAAAAGTATTATTCCAATTAATTATTTTCCATTAAAATATAATCCAAGAATATATTACATAATTCCAGCCTTTATTTTTGCAGTACTCATATGAGCAGAGCTGCTTATTTCTGCATTAATTGGAAGTAAAAACAAGTATTTTGAGCACAGCTGCTAGGCTGCAGGTACCTGGAGTTTCCCTGCATGCACTGACTCAGAAAGTCAGAAAAGTGTTAAGATTTATAATAATAAAAAAGGTAATCCTTCAAAAGGAAAATCTATTCACATGAATTCAAGGGCATTCATAGCAATTGTACAGCTTTAAAAGTTTCTCTGTTTTTTGGGGGTTTTTTTTCCAGAATACTAAAAAAAATCCTCGAATCTGGTGGGGTGGTTGTTTATATTTGTTTGTTTTGTTGTAAGGCAGAAACAGGAGGTGCAACACAGAGCTGCAGGACAGCACAGCTAAGGATTATTCTGCCCCTTGTGAGCCCTGCCTGGGTACTCACAGCATGCTGGTGTGTGACACTCCTGGGTGCTCTGCACAGTGAGCAGGGACTGGAGACCAAAGTGCCCTGTGGAAGATGTGATCCAGCCCAGGAGCAGCTCAGCTGCAACAGCTTTCTTCTTTTTGTGCCTCTACAACTCAGCAGACAGGTACAGTTTAACAAATAAATTACACAGAACATTTCAGTTCAGCACAACAAATTCCTAACATTCCCATTAAGTGTAAGCCAATCTGAAAGGAATCTTTCACTAAATATTATGACATTTCTGCAAAATAATCATTTATTATAGCACATTCCAGTTTTACACAAAACCACTCTGGATCCCAGAACTTCCTTGTGTGTCAAGAGGTTTTCATTTAAGGTGCCTGTCACTTTTTTTCTGCACAGCTGTCTGCCCTAGACTGTGCATGTCAGTGTGCTGGAGACTTGCTCACAACAGCAGTGAAATGCTCTCTCTACTCCAGAGTGCCAAGGGGCTGTCTCAAAGATACTGCTTTCCAGCAGCCCATGGGTCATGCAGCTGGGACTGTGTTCCCAGTGTTGTCATCACGTGGAAGCTCCCTCAAAAATCTAATGCTAAACACTCTAGAGAGAATTCCATGTCTTGATTTATGTCCCTTTCTGATGCTCTGCAAAGTGCTGAACACACTCTTGTCTTCTACACCTGCTAACATATACCATACATACAGACATGCATGCATCAGTGTCCATCCCCAGGCCAGAGACTGAACCAGCAGCACACAGCAGGATTCTCTTTATGAAGACAAATATTTTGAGGATAAAGGTATTCAGTATACTACTGCAGAAAATTTCCTAATGATATTAAGAGTTATTGCTTTAACAACCCACAAAAATATGTTTTCATCAGAACTATACTTCACTCCATTCCTTAGCTTTGTTTATATTTCATCTCTTCTGTGGGATAAAGTGAATCAATATTTTAGCTATGAGCATTAAGTCATTCTATAGAGTGTTATCAAGAGCAGTATATACCTTTCAAAGCAGATAAAATGCTCCGTTTGCATTCACCATATGCATTCACTTTGGAAAATAAATCTTCAGATATCCCACAAAACAAGCAGGCAAAACAGGGAGAAAGCAGAAGCAGTGGAGTGAGTGGATAAAAAATGGGCTCTGGGGAACCCCCTTCTAATGTTACTTACACATGCATCTATCATGCACAGGTATTTATCTTTTTATATGCATATATGCCATAAAACATATGAATACAAGTATGCTATTATTCTATACAGAAGAAATAAAAATCTAGTATTTTGTTTTTAAAGTCAGATGTTCAAAAGGCAAGAGATGCTCCTAACAACACAGTAACAACAGAGCTAGCTCTGCTTTTCTTCTCTCCCTTCTGAAACTCCTGTACATCTGGGTCTTTAGTTCCATGATCACACACCATCCCTGTACAAGATCTTTGTTTCAGTCCATGTACGTTCAGGGGCACAGTGATGGCAGTGTGCTACTGCACAGCCCTTTGCAGAGGCCACCTCTTTTAGAGAAATCCAGAATTAAAAAAATATTAATAAACATCAAATTATTCTCAGAAATGATTTAAAAAAAAAAAAAGGAACTACATTGACTAAAAAACCTGAGTTCAGTAGGTTCACCCAGCTACCCCAGAAGGATTAGTGATGTGCAGAGAAGGCAGAAAGGCTCTCATTCAGGGTGATGTCTCATTCTCATATCTTCAGCACTGATAATACAGTCATCCCAGAAGGATGCCTCTATGCCCTGTGTTTAGATCACATCACCATGTGCTGTGTAACCTACAGAAAATACAACTTAGGAACTCCATCACATAAAATGTGCTCAGATTGGAGAGATTTCAGACCTTTTCTCTATGCCCCAGAGACCAGCTGCTTTAGCTACTGGCTCCAGCTGACTGGCACTCAGCAAAAGACATTAAAGCTTCATAAAGTGATCTCAGATCACTTTCCTCTACATAAAAATGCCATGATTTTAAGGCTTTCTCTTTTCTGACTCCTGAGGAGGTCAGGTGGGAAACCTGGGAAAGATTGTTTTCCCAATCTTCCATTTTCAGTCTGTCAAGCAGTGAGATAAGCATCTGAAACACACCATTCATCTCAGATGAAATATTGCCCATTTTGGCTACGAGGCTGTGGTGAGAAATCCCAGATTCAGAAAAGATGGGAAGCAGTGATATCCAGGATGCCTCAGATTCCTCACTGACAGCTGTTCCAAAAGGGGCAGTAGCTGGGCTTTAAGGTGTCATTGCAGCAGATGCTAATTTGTAGGCATCTTTTAATGGAGAGAAAGTGATTTTATCCCTTAACTAATTACCATAGATTAAGTGTGAGACTTCCACTGTTAAGGGACTGGACAGGACTTCAAGATCCCAGGTTTTGCCCTCACTGCCATTTCAGTTTGGTCTTTTTCTTGTTACCTTGCTGAGGGAAGTGTCTTAGAAGTAAATCTTGTTCTGCTTGGGTCAGTGAAAATTCTTCAGCTAGGACAGAATTTCCCCTGTAATCATTTCATGCCATCTCTGAAAGGAGAACTTGAGGAAATTGTTTTCAGAGCACCTCTGATGTGTTTTCTTCACCTAATAAAAGCTCAGCTGATACTGTACTTGCAGCTTGGGGTGAAAGAAAATAATTTTAAGCCACTAAAAAAACATAATTTTCCCACCTCCTTATGATAGTTTGCCTGGGTAGAATACCTCAGATTATTTTTCTAACATTACAGAATACATTGTTTATGAAAAATTAGAGTACGACTTCTGCAAGGCATCATCATTTTCACCCAGCAACAAACTGGAATGTCATTTTCAGATTAGCAGAGATGTCTTTTGCTTCTACTGCTTGTCTGTGTCTACTTAAATTTAGATATACTTCTCTGCCTCCTGATCTCTATATCCATTATACTCGACAGTCACAGTAAGAGTAAAGACACATTTCCTAAAGCTCATGTTTTAAGGCGTGGTCTGTAAATACCTAGATGAGGATAGAGCTGATAGTCTAAAAAAAACTCACTGGGTTTTCATAAAGCCACCTACCCTTTAACAGCTAAAATCTGGCCCTCTAGGCTGGGCAGTCTTTGATACCCATAATAAAGTCTTCTGGGAAGAGCTGGAGTCTGGTTTTAAATAGCAGTTAAATTACAGAGTCTGCCCTAGACAGTAACATCTATTTGCCTGAATATCTTCAGGGTGTTTCAGCTCAGTGGCAAGAGTGGTCTGGAAGATTTTGCAAGAGCAGAGGTGTGGAAGGAGCAGCATCTGAGCCCCTGTCCAGCCTGGCAGCTGACAAGGTGTGAGCCCTGCTGATCCCTCAGTGAGAAGACACTCCCTGTCCCCCCATGGTCACTGGCTCTTTGATGGGAAACACACTGTGCTCACTGTAGAAACATTTTCTTATGGCTACTCTTTCCAGCTTTTATGAGAAATTATTGGACTGTCAGGGTCAGGATGGGATTGATACCATGGAAAATTTCAAGAACTAAGGTGCTGTTCTCTTTATTTTTGGTGACATTTTCCCAACTGAACCAGGAAAAATAAAATATTTGATTCTTCCTTCTTCACCAGATGTGCAAGGAAGACCCAGAATTTCTGAATACAAAGGTATCATATGAACTCTGGATCAGTGAAGCATGCCTGTGCATGAACTCAGAATTCCCAGCAGGCTTCAGGAAGAGTTATTTTTCTTTCAGGGATACCATTTGTTTTCCATTATAGCCACCTTCTGTTAACATTTTTCTGAGATGAGACCTTGTATCTAATGGTATTCATGAACAGCTCAGCCTATGACTGACTTTCCTGGCACCACATGTCTGTTTGTCCCAAATCCAAGATACTCCAGGAACTGTGTGACTATTTATGATCATTTCTTCCTCCCCCATCCGAATAAAAAAGTCCTATCTGGGAAGAGGTAATTGAACCCCTCCTACCTGAAAGCAGTGGTCATGTTGTCTGTTCCTGCAGGGGCAGCTGTGGCATGAGATGGCTTCAACACAAAGGGGAAAACTCTACCCTTCTTCTTGACAAGAGCTGTTTCTGTGCCTGAATTTACCCTTGCTGATGGGACAGGACAGTCCAGTTTAGGCCCCTCAGCTTTATTCACTGCTGGCTCATTGGAACTTTGGCTTTTCTGCCTGGAAATCCTTTCCTACCTGGTCTTCTCTATTCTGTTCATAGTAGACAATTGTTTCATCTGAGTGTACATAATGTACCTGACTTCTGCTTTTGATAGCTTCAGATCATCAAAAACTTTCCCTAAGAGTTTCTTACTGGACTTTCCTATTGTCCTTTGCATCAGTGAAGTTTCCAGGTGTCTTTTTAGAATATCCTCTTGAAGCCATTGCTATTCTCCTGAATCTTCTGTATTCCTTTGGTTTCTGTTCTTTTCTTGCTCACTCACCATTCTTAGAACATGAAATCCAAACATTAATAATCAATTTAATTCAAGTTACATTTCTCTCAATCTATTCTTCCCTACCAGTCAGTACTGTATGTAAAATAGCTACTGCCATTCTAGCTCCCTTCTTCACTTCTCCAGATTCCACTACCCCTTCTCCTAGTAGCTTCCAGTAGGATATTTCTCCTGTTCCTTTTAAATCTGTTTACACTTACAGGCACACAGAAAATTCATTTCTTATGTTTTCCCCCAAACACATCTTGTTTTGTCCATCCAGCCCTCACAGTCACACACACCAAGGATGCAGCTCTTTAGCTGTCACCAAAGCACACTAGTGCAGCACAGTGTGTGATGGATAAGCTGTGTCTGTGCTAGCACAAATACTGCTAGTCACAGATAGAAAGGTTCAGCTGTGTTTTGTAGAGAGCAGGAAAAAGGAATCCTGAGTTACCTCTGCCATAGCTGCTCCTGAATAATCAGAGCAAATATTAATAACCTTGAATTAAAACACAAAAAAGGGTTTTTCTCAGCCTTAAAAACCAAACCAATCTCTTCTGCACATGCTGCTTCCCTGCAGTCTGTCTCTGAACTTTGGGTCTCTCGTTTCCCTGCTTGTCTAGGTGATTTTTTAAATTGGTGTCCAGAGATTTTCTTTCCTTTGTAAGATCACAACACAGTTATCTAACCTGTGACACTTCTGAAATATTAAAAAGGAAATGATTAGAAGGTAAATACTCACCAGGAAGATATAAAGAGAGTTCTACACCAGTTCCTGACAAACTCCATGTCTAAAACAGGATGAGCATCTGCAATGGATGGCAGTGTTTTCCCGTGCTGTCTTTCCCTGTGGAGGCTGAATTAAGGAATTCACACTTGAAAAGGTTGAAGTTCCCATTCTGAACAAGATGACAAAAGCTCATCTGGCCACAGCAGTGTGGAGGCCATTGTCCTGGGAACAGACTGATGGAAACTGGAGATCCAGCTCCAGAGAGCTCCATCTGCAAGACCTGAGAACACAAGCCAAACACAAATACAAAATACATTTTGAAAGGGACAGTTTTTCTCCTGTTAGACTTCTAAAGATGTTCCAGTCCCCCTGCAATGTCTGTACCTTTTAGGATACCTGCCACAAGCAGGAGATGTTCTCTTTCTCAGATGACCAAGTCTTCTGCTGTATCAGAGACCAGGGAGATCTGAGCAAACCTGAGGACTCAGAGACCCTGCAGCTGCCTGAAGACATCAGCACCATTTTCCCTGGCCTGGGGCAGGTCCCTCAAACCACACCTGAGATGCTGGCCTTTGGCACCTGCATGTGAGTGCAGAACAGCTCAGTGTGTGTTCCTACTTCCACACTGAGTAGGGCCACCTGAGGTTGGAGTTCCCCTCCTATCTAAGACCGAAGGGTGCTGTGTCCACAGAAAGCAAACAGCCTGACATTCATTCTAACTTATCTGTGCACCTTGATAGCTTAAAAAGGAAATATTTTTCTTCCTGAGGAATTTCCAGGATCATTCATCAGTGTTTGCTTGGGGTTCAGATTTTGCAGTAATATGCACTACATAAATATGTAGACAGCTTAGTTTCATTACACAGATATCACTACCCATATGTTATTAAAAAATAAATGGAAGGACAGGCCATATTCTTTGAAATACACCGTAGCTTCATCTGTCAGTCCCTGAAGAAAGGTAAATTTACCTTCTATTGATCATTTCCTACTGACTTAGTAAAAATATTGAAAAAAGGGATAAGGTGTGGCAGAAGCATTTACCAAATTTGACCCTCGTTTGCAAAATCAGTGGAAACTTGCCATGCTTTAAAAGGTAAGGGGAAAAAAAAAGAAGAAAAAGAAAAGAAAAAATAAAGATGCTAAAAATAAATTGGTAAAAGAGAAACGTTCCTGTAATTTTAGGTTTAAAATATGAGCCTGAGTAATCAAGGAAAGTATTTTTACTGCCCTGTCAATATTTTTCCTGGAAGCTCTGGTAAATAGACTTTCTTTAGATCTGTAGTGTGCGTGCCTAATGGTCTTAGGTGTCTCTTACCACAGAAAACTTTATCCTTAAGAAATACAGTAAACAGGAACTCTGTGGTTACGTAGTTCCTGCGAGGAAAAAACACAAAGCAGCAGTTCACTGCCATGACACACCAACAGTTTATACTGATTGGAGAAGCTGTTCCCTTCTATTTTCAGTCTTTCATGTCAGCCTTTGTTTCCACTGCATTAAAAAAAGATCTGGTTTTTAAACCTATCAGTGGGCTGGATCCTGTTTTCTCAGTCATTTGCATTAACATCCCCATAATCCCAGAAGTCCCAAAGAAGTTTGGGAAGGCAGAAGGGAGCAGGGTTGTTTCAGGGTTTTTTTTGCTATTTTAAAGCTCTATTTATTTACTTTGCTGAAGTAGATCAACCATCTCTTCTGAATCAGCAGCTTGTCCCACCTGTCATCTGTCCAAGACTGGGCTAAGGTGAGGGCAGGGGAATAACCTCAAGCAAATCCACTGTCAGCTCAGTGAGGGCAGGGGAGGCACAGGATGGGTTTGCAGGTGTCCTGTGCTTCCACCTGGTAGCCCAAGGATCTCTGTGCTCACCTCTCCCGAAGCTCCCCATTGTTTGTTCAAGTTCCACTTTGGCTCCAGTGTCCATTTTTGTGGCTGGAAGGTCTCTGTAGCTCTCATTCAGGTGATTTAGGTGCTGTCCAGAGCAGCAGCTGAGTGTTCTGAAGGATGTTTGTTGTTCTAATGGGCTGATGTTTATTGCTTTGTGGCCTCTTCTTAATTGAGTTCATTTTTCCCAAGGAGCACAGCTCACACTTCCCTCGATGTATTTCCTTAGGCACTGCAAGAAACAATCTGTCCAGCCTGTGCTGTCAGCAGTTTTGTCTGTGAAAACAAAAAACAAACTCTTTTTTTTCACCAGATATCTCATTAAAGGATTTTTTTTTTTCACTAAAAATTGTCAGGTTGCCAGAACTGGAGTTGAAACAAGAGGGAGAGTCAGGTTTGATAAATTTCCCAACATGAAAAAAAGTTGAGGTGAAAAAAACTTCAAAAACTTCTCAAAATACCCTATCACTTTCAAAATAAAGAGTCTGTTGTACTTTAAATCCATCTAATTCAAACACCAAGACAAAACACTAGGAAAATAAAGAAGAAATAAAGAAACAAAACACACAAAAATTGACAAATCTTTTTCAGAATTTTCAACATTTCAAGCATTTAGCCCATTTTTTTATGAGTGGCAGATACATAATCTAAAAAACTCTTTTCAAACCAAAACAAAACCTCCCTCTACCACTTCTAACCCAGTGTGACAGATCACTGAAGTAAACCCACTTCTGCTTCCAGTGACCTAAGATAAATGATACTCTGCTTAATAAGTTTTCTCTAGGAAAAATACTTGACTCATTTTTCCACCTATCCAATGAAACAAGGGTAGAAATGTTTGTTCCTCACAGAGTGTCTTACAATGTGCATTATTTTTTCACAACTTCCTAGGGGTCCCTGAGACAATCAGCTCAGATCCCTTCAGAGAGAAGATAAAATGCAACACCTTCAGGGATAGAGAGCCAGTAATTAATGGCCCTCCTATTGCCAGTGTAATTCCCCGTAAATAATTAATATCTCCCTTTCTGTTGACAAGAGCATTTGGTCAATTAAGACAATCAGTTTTATTTTAAATAAGTTTTAGGGCAACTCTGACTGAACAATGAAGTGGATTTCTCATACATATGTCTGCTGCAGTTACTGTTACCCATCACACCACCATAGTCATCTTCACATGACTGATACATGCTGAACTTCACAAGAACTGAAGCACAACTGAAGGCTTTAAGTCTAGAGCAACACCTTGGAGCTCTCCCTTGGAGGTAGCATCAGTGGCCAGCTCAGCATCAGCACCCGTGAGCAGAGTCCTGGCTACACATTCTGGGAGTGGTCAGAGGTCAGCTCAGATCTCTCCAGAAACTGCACCTTGTCCTGAAAACCTTCAGGGAATCTCCTAAACCCAGATTCAGATGTTAGGAGGGATGGCACAGCATCTGTTCCCAGCTTTCCTCTGAAAGCTTTACAGGTGAGCAGCAGGACACTGGGGGAGTGAAGCTGAGGTGCAGGGGTGAGCAGATGGAGGTGCAGGGGGGAGCAGATGGAGGTGCAGGGGGAGCAGATGGAGGTGCAGGGGGGGCAGAGGGAGGGGT
>WYEA01003513.1:78377-89591 GCA_033558465.1 Alcedo atthis
AGGGAGGGGCGGGGGTGAGCAGAGGGAGGTGCAGGGGGAGGAGATGGAGGTGCAGGGGGAGCAGATGGAGGGGTGAGCAGATGGAGGTGGAGAGGTGAGCAGATGGAAATACTCCTCTGAGGTTCCAGACAGGACATGGACAGCCAGATGCTGGAGCTGTTCTGTGCTTCATCCCTCCCCACGAGGCAGCCAGAAGTGGCCTCAGTGACCCTGCTCTGCTCTCCTGAGGGCTCTGGCTCACAGCAGGGTGTGCCCAGGCTGCCTTCCCTGGGTGCAGTGTCACCCACAGAAACCACACTGGTGCTGAAGTGCTTGTTCCTGCTGCATCTCCACCAGCCTCCCTTCTCCTCTTCCCCAGAGCTGAGCTGGCAGAGCCCCTGAGCAATGGCCATGCGTGTGCACCACGTAGCAGCAGTGTCAGATCCACCCCAGCACCAGATACTCCGTGTGAGCAGGCTTGTGCAATCAGCAAAACCTTAGCTGCATCCACAGAGCTCTGCTTTGCTCTCAGCTTTCTGCTGTTTATTTGTGTTCAACAACAAAAACAGATGTTTTCTGGTGTTGCTGCTTCTCCAGATGTACCATTTAAAAAGTTGTCAGCTGTTCAAAGACACTGCTGATTTTCTGAGACCAGAAAGAGCTGTGGGAAGCTAGATACCTGGCACTGGAAACTGAATTTTCTAGGTGCACAGTCCATTTTTTCTGCACTGGACACACCATGATTAAGGATTCACTCAGGAGTGTTCCAGGGGTCCCACCATGGCTCAGGGCTGCAGTGCAAACACCCTGGACCTTGGCACGAGCAGCATGTGCACTAACCTACAGCCCACAGCTGCCAAGACACATTCTCTGTGATCACTTGGATTTCTCCCCCTCTCTGGTTGGGGAGGAAATGTCATGATCACATGGAGATTTAGTATCAGAGGCCACTGTAAAAAACAAATAAAATGGAACCATATTTTCTGACTGGAAACAGAAACAAGGTTTACTATCAGATTTTTACTGCAATAGTGTTATTTCAAAGTATAAATAATGCTACATTTTTCATACAAAAATATAAGCAAAGGGGGTTTTTTTTCCGGTTTGGTTTGTTCAATAAAAGCAAAAGGGTCTGGTTTAATTTTGAATTTATATTTGGAAAGCTGTTTCCTCAAGCATCCATCTTTTGTTATGATTCCATGTTTAGCTCAAAGCTCATATCCCATACTTGTGCAGGAAGGTGAAGCATATTTAACATAATTTGTAGCTGGTGTGAATCCATCACATCTCAAAAACATATATTTGGCTTTTAGATTTACTATGTGGGAGAGGCTTTTATAAGCCAGAAGATGGTAGTTCTGATAACTTGAATAAACAAAGACTGTAGTTACTTCCATATTCCTGCCCGAGGATCTGAAATCAATATTGTGTTTTTTAATTCAGTTTACATCTGTGTGCATATAGACTCTTCTCTGGAACTTACCTCACGTGTTGCATTGCAAGGCACTGCTCCAGAGGGGAGCCTGGTGAAGGCTTCATGATGAAATTCGGATCAATTATTTTGTACATGGCTACATTGAAGTTGAGATTGAAAACCTTCCTAATACTAAAGTAAATAAGATAATTTCCACCCTGCAGTGGGGATTTCTATTACATTTTCCATGCCATCATGGTCTGTAAAACCCCATGTATATCAGTACAAGCTGACAGTTCAGACTAACGTTTTCTTGGCTTCTATATTAACTACAACAATAATCACTCATTTAATTACTAAACATGGTTCATTACTTCTGTCCACTCTGAGGAAGGACAGCTGCAATGTGCAGGCTCAGTCCCTGACAGGCAGCCTGGCAGCACAGCTGAGGAATCAGCAATACTCAGCAGCTCTAGCCCCCAAAATACTGCAAAATTACCTGGCTTCAAAGCAGGTCACTGGGAGGAGTGACCTAACCCTGCACCTCCATCCATTCTGCAGCAAGGTGGAAGTGCTCGTGTCTTGTCCAAGACGAGGAATAAAACAGTCCAGAGGAAATGCTGAAGAGCTACAAAGAGGAAAATAGAGAGTCATTAATTTAGAGACTGACCTAGGACTTCTTTTTACAGCAAAGAGGATGCTTTAATCCACTGATGAACTGGATTGCAAAGGAGCAAATACACAACTACATAAGGAAATGTTTCCTCCTAGAAAACTCACCACCACAGATCATCACAGAGCCCAGGCTTTTGGACTTCTTGATCTCTATCTTTTCTTAGTACAGTCTTGGAAAGTTTCAACTCCTATCCTCTTTATTGTAGTTTATTCTGTAGCTGAATACTGTTGTTTTGTTTTCTGCCTTCAACATACCCTTATGAAATAAAGATTCTGGGCAGTCTCCTCTGCTGGGCTGTGCAAGGCAGGGTGTCAGTTCCCAGCTAAGTAACTGGTGCTGCTCAGGATCACTGTGCACAGCCTCTTTGTACAGCACTTAGCTCTTCATGAAGCTTTTTGATCATTATTTTCATGTTCAAAACTTTTGAGCATTACTTTTCATGTTCTCATTTCATTTCAGGGAACTTCAGTGTGAAAACCTTCTAACCTGTAAGTAAGATTTAGTCCAAACCTGAGCAAAATAAAAGAATTCTCTGGCTTGTGAGTTGGGGACACACCAAGGAAATAATCTTCTAGTGGAGAGAGTATAAATGTTTTTAAGGAAAACCACTCCATCATCTCCTTCCTTTGCCCTCCTGCTCCCCATCTCAGTTCCAAATATGTTCTCAAGCTGAGCATGCTTTTACTGCAGAGATTGGACTATGTTTGTCATTTTAAGTGGTATGTTATCTAAAGTTTTTAATTTACTGGAGAAGCTGAGTTATTTTAAAACTCTTTTAAAGTAAATGATCATGTTATCAACATTGGCCCATTATAATGACATTTACTACATTTCTTATAATAAAACTTTCAAAGAGTGCAAAAAGAAAGGGCTGATTGATGCTAAGCTGAGTAAAGGTTGTGACATGGCTCTATTTCATCAGAATACAACAAACACAAAGCAGTGTTTTCTATTGTTCCTTTCCTGGTGAAAGAACTATTGGAAAAGGGAATTTCAACATATAATTCTCTCCATATGCATTGAAAATATTTCCATCACCAGACACTCAACACAATTAAAGCTTAATTTTGTCAGTGTTGCTTCTCCTCTTAAGAACCTTTTCACAGCAGTAGGAGCATTTAACTCATTCCCATCTCCTACCTGTGGAGAGGTAGTTACAGGATAAGAGCAGGAATGGAGCAAGGTTCTCTTTACAAGGCAGGTACTGACAAATACAGGAGTATCAGCAATGGTAATACTCACCCAAATAATCAGATGTTGTGCTGCATGCTGTGCAGGCAGCAAACACTGAGCACATGGCAGAGCATGGTGGCTGTGCTGGCCATCCACTGGGCACACCTGTGACAGCAAGAGCAGGGGCACCATCACCTGCTGGACATTCTTCTCTGGTGCCCTGGCTGCTTTCAGCTCTTCCTGCTGCTCCTGCTCAAAAGCCACCTCCAAACTGAAGAAAAACAAAACGCAAAATATCCAAAAATCAATGCACAATAAACTACAATTACTGCATTAATTTTTTGGACAAATCTGTTTTCCCTACTGCCCCAGAAAGCAGATAGAGAGCATCCGATATTAAGCTGAATTTTTCCCCCCTTATTTTTGCCTTAATGTCTGAGAAATGATCATTTATTCCAGTAACAGGCAAATTGTGAGAGAATCAGACTTTAAGTTTGCTTCAACTAAATACCTAAATATTTAGATAATTATTCAAAGCTTATCCAAACAATCCCAACCTCTTCAGTCAGCACCCCTGGCTGGAGCTCTCACAGGAACAAGGAGCCTCTCCTGTGAGATGTCCAGCACTTCCTTTTTCTGGGTAATACTTTGGCCTTTCTCTGCTCCCGTCTCGGTATTTTGGCTTTTCCCTGCTCCTGTCTAGGTATTTTGGCTTCCCTTGGTTTCTGTCCTAGCTGGAAATCAAAAGTGCAGATGCATGTGAAAATGCGAAATCGTTCATATTCCCCAAGTTTGATTTGTGTTCAGATTAAAATCAGAAATAATTGGTTTTTTGTCCTTAGCAGGAGGGCTCTCGGGGCGGCGTTCCCTGGGAGCCTGTGGCAGCCTCACACTCAGCACTGTACCCTGCTCATCACACCCCAGAAAGGAGACACCACAATCAGCTAGACTCTGCTAATTAACTGATCTGTGTCTTCAAGGGGCAAAATAGGGACGGGAGGAAGAAATGGTGGAGAAAGTTCCTCCCTGGATTGTTCAGGACAGGGAGGGGGTTCGAGTTTCCTCGCGACGAGCGGGTATTTTCCAGCTGGCCAGGGCAGCAGAGGGTTCAGATCCAGCACGTCTAATGAAATCCAAACAGTGTCTGCCCTGGCTCTTTGGAAACAGAGGATGCTGAGCTGGAAGGCTCTAGCAGGGCTCTCTGTGAGCTCAGAGATCTGCAAAGGTTTGCAAGAAAAGAACCTCCCCGAGAGCCCAAGGTAACTGTTGTCAGGACTGCTTGTTCTTCTCACCACACTTGGAAACACACTCTCCAAAAACACCCTTTCCCACTCAAAATAAAGCCTGGCTCATAGGCTTTGACATCAAGGATCCAAAAGTAGTAGCAGCTGCTGAGCCCTAGTGATTCTGAAAAGGTCCTGCAGAGATCAAACACAGGTCACCTCATACCCTGGGAGCTGCCTTCAGTGAGGGGTGATCAAATAAATAATCAGGGAGATGAGGGATTTTAAATTAAAATGCTGCCAGAGCCTGTGGCCTCATTATTTCTAATATTTATCGTATAATTTCCAAAATCATGAAGACCAGCTCCAAAGCTTTGGGAATAGACAAGCAAACCCATAAAATGAGCCCAGGCACTAATGTGAGGCCACCCAGCTTCGTTCCCTCAGTAGCTGGAAAAGCAGAGTGGGCTGCAGGAGCAGCTGTGCCCTGTCTCAGGGGTGGCAGCCACTCCAGTGTCCCTGGCACTGCCAGCTCTGTGCCTTGGCAGCTGCTGGCACAGCAGCAGCTGTTCCTGGGGGCTGACAGAAGCTGCTGCCCCATGGGAGCAGGAGAGCAGGGCAAGGTGGAGAGAACAATCAGCCCCTGACAGCCTCTTGCTTCCCTGGTGGCAGATCCTGACCCGTCTGGCATCAGCACAAACCAGGACACCCCTCCTGGGATGGATCCCCCCAGGGCCTGGCAGGGCAGCAGCTCCCTGCTCCTCATGCATCCCTCACCCTGTCCTGTGTGACTAACCTGTCCCTGTGCTGTGTCACTCCAGCAGCTCCAGTCCCTTTGGAAATCTCCTGAATCTGGAGGCATCAGCTCCCCAGCCCAAGGTGTCCCTGGAGAAAAATGGCCAGAAATTAAAAACATTGGAAATTTTACTGTTTTTTCTTAGCAAGGGATAAAAAAACTAGAGTGACAGCCAAAATGCAGGAGGTTTGCTCTGGCTACACAACAAGTAGCTACTTAGCTGTGAGTTGTTTAGTGTTATCAACAACACCATTAATATAATATAACCTGAGAGGTGATCAAATCCTGTACATGAGAACTGGCCTCTGGTGAGCAATCAGGACACCCCTGCAAAGCCTGGGTGTGCAAAACCCGACGCAGAGGGAATGCCTACTAGTAATTAGTTATTATAATCCCATTATGGCAGAACTGAGGGCTTGGAAAACTTCTGGGAGGGATGAAATCTCTCTTGGGAATGAATCCACAGTTGTGTGTGTGCATTTGCATGCTGCTCAAGAACAGAAATGAACTGTTCAGTAAGAATTGTCTGGATTCTTTGTTGTTATCATACCAAGGTGGCAGGTATTTGATGCCTTTTTCCACTCCTCTCCTTTGCAAGTTTTCACGTATATGAGGAAAAAAAAAAAAAAAAGGTGGAAAAAAACCCCTAAAACATTAAAGCGAAAATCTGAGTAAGCAAATACATTTGGCTCTGACATAGATGGAAAGTTTATTCTGGAGCCAGAGGTGGTTACTCTGACCATAATTTTACACAGACAGTTACAAGCAGTTATCTTGGTGGGTTCATACCATTTTAATGGGAAGCACTTTAGTGTTTTACTTTTCAGTATATTTCAATAAATAAAGCAGAATGAACCCGTGGAACACGCTGCCAACTGCTTCCCAACCGCCGCTCCTTACAGGGATGATTTATCATCACCCAAGATCAGCTAAAGTTTTGGGCTTGAGGAAATATGACTTTAGGTTTAAAAGTTCATTTTATGAGGTAGACAATCTTTAGTAATTTTTTCAGGCCTCGTAAATTCGATTGTTTGTTCCTCAGTTGAACTGCCAGGGAGGTGTGAAGCTCAGACTGCTCTCTGTGTTCCCAGGAGGTTCCAGTCCCTGCCCCTCAGAGGCACAGCACACACCACCCACTGACACTGGCTTTGCACCCAGAAGACAGTGAGAAACACTTCTCTGTCACAGATGATCTCAGCACCTGATGGTTTTTCACCCATTCTAAGAGCAGAGCACCCAGTCCATCTGATGCTACCTGCTGAACACCAGCACCATGCAGGGGTCAGTTCTCAGTGTGTTAAACTGGGGCCAGGCATAAAAACAAGGGAGCCCTCAGGTGGGAGCAGGCAGGCAAAGGGCAGAGCCCACACTCCTGTTGGAAATACAGAATTCTGAACTGCTCCATCATGACATGTTTTAATTAATTATTCATAAATTTTACTGGCATGAAAAGACATCTTCCTAACCTCCTCTCTAGTGACCTCGTGTGTTTCACATTCTCTTGGATGATGCATTAGTACAAGGAGGGCAGGAAGAGTTCAGCATTTTTTATCTAGTTAGGAAGATGCAGAAAAAAATTAAAAGCTCTGATATTTCATATTTTCAGCCCTGTGTGCACTGAATTTAACCCTGAAATGCCACATGAAACATATAATCTTTGTATTTTAACAGAGTTGGAGTTCAGGACTCCAGAAGCACAAGAGAGGAGCAGCTGCTACATGGAGACTCTCCCTGCCTTCTATCACCCTAAAATGAAAACTACAACAGTGAAGTGTTTGCACTTTCTCTTACCACCAGAAGCTAAACCACACTCCAGAGAGGTACACTCTGCAATCACAACAAAAATATGTCTGAGTTAGGAACTAACCCAAATGAGGAAAGAAAAGGGAAAACAAACCACTGTTTCACTCTTTACACATAAACAAGAAAGTGAAATCTTGACCAGTAGCAATGGAAGGTGAAGTCAGTCCCACTGCAGGCTCTCCAGTGTATTACTCTCCATTTTTAGCAGGCCAGATTCGTTGATGTTTGTGTCTTTTTGATGAGCATGAGATGACACAGTGAGTCCATCCCTGTGTGCTGCAGATGCAGGAGACACAAAGGGGGATTACTCCTGAGGAAGACCTTGGCTTCTGTTTACAGGGCATAAACTTCTGAAACACATTCATTTTTCCTGCTGCCACTGCACACAGCACCTTATGTCTCATTTTTATTGCAGTGTCTTTGGAATCCACCTGCCAATCAGCAGCTCCAAAGGCAGAGCAATAGCACATGAAGGGGGTCCACTAGTGACCAAGGAGCTGAGAAGGCGTCTCTCTCCCCACACACTGGCAGGACAATCCCTTAAGAATCCTAGTATTTGTCACTGGCTGCAAAAGGAAAACAAAGTGGGCATTTCTCTGAGAGCAAAGTCTGTTCTAGATATCCCAGAGCGATGCCATTTAACCATCACAGTTGTGTTCAGGAGGGCACTGAGTCAGTGGAGCTGCCCCTTGTCACAATTCCCACTTCCCAGCTCTAGGGGATGCTGAGCTGTGCCAAGTGTGCAAAGTGACAGCAGCAGCTCCACTTTCCTCAGAGCTTCAGGAGGGAGGAGGGTTCCCATGTCTTCATGTGCAGACTGGAGAAGGGAGGACAGGAGGGCAGAGGTGAAAGGAAGGGAGTGAGGTTATGAGGTTACTTAGATCAACAATTAGTGCCAAGCACTCTTGTGGCACCTGTGACAACCAAGATTGATCAGGTAGTTCAGGGCTCAGAAATTCAAGGCATTTGGCAACCTCTGATCTCTTAATTCAATTGATTCTTTTCCAAGAGTTTTAGAGCTGATGACCTTTCTGAACCTAATGAGATGGCAGGAATCAGAAAGAGGACACTAAAGAATTTTAATAAAAGGAACTGAATTGTTTCTTCATCTTCACAACCTGGGATTTATGAGGGAATTGCACTGACTTTGTAGCAATGTAAAATAAATAGACATTAGATGATGACAGGGAAAATAGAATTGCTGCCAAAGCTAAAAAGACTTTGGCAAAAGAAGAAAGAACTGCTACGTAGCCAGTCATTCTTTACTGTACAAACCTTTGCATAAGGCACAGGAAAGAGATACACAGAAATAACGACCCTTGCTAGAAGATGAAACGGACTTTGTACAGCATGCATTTTTCACCAGCAAGGGCTGAGGAGCATCTCAGTGGCTGCAAAATCTTATTGCTCCCTTTACGTTCAGAAAACTGCTTGCAGCTTTTAACAGCAGAAATAAATAACTGAAACAAGAGGTCAGGAAGAGAACAAAGTCATGAGCATAAATACATTCAAGACCTATCACTCAACCTCCATTCTCAGCCATTTCCCTTTTAACTCTGACTTTCTGACCTGGGCAGAGTGATTTTTCATCGACCCTGTGCTGTGCAGGGTTCCCACATCCATGAGAAAATGCCACAGGTGGGACAGCCTGGATGCTGTGAGGAGCATCAGGAGCAAGGATGCTGAGCTCTGCCACCCAGTCACTGCCGTGCCAGCTCTGCCACCCAGTCACTGCCATTCCAGCTCTGCCACCCAGTCACTGCCGTGCCAGCTCTGCCACCGAGTCATTAACAGTTCCTAATAAACATCACCTTTCATGTTTTAAACAGGATCACTTTGTTTCACAGGAATATTCTCCTTGGCTGCATATAAACATCATTACTAACAGCCAAGCTGCTTTTTTCCTTTCTTTTCAGGCACGCAGCTGTTCTGGTTGTGTTAGGGCTGTGTGTGGGGATTATCGCTTTTATTTTTGATTAAAATATCGACACGGTAATGTAATTGAAGCAATTGTTCCAAAGTAAATGCATCGGCTGTGGTTTTCATTACCAGGATCATCTCCCTCTCTCCCTCACACCCAGAGCAGTGGAATCCTTCCCTCTCCCGCAGCACCAAACCGCACCGACGAGATGCGGCTGTGAGAACCGCACCACGGGAACCTTCCCCGCAGCCGGGACCCGCTGCAGCCCGCGGGCTCTCCCGTGTGGCGGAGGCGACGGAGCCACCCGCACCTTAAGGGGGCTTCCCGCACCTTAGGGGAGCTTCCCGCACCTCGGCGGAGCCGCGACACTCCCCGGCTGCTGAAGCGAAGCCCCCCCGACGCAGGGAAATACGGAGTATTTCTTTTCGCCCTGCTGTGAATACAAGCGGTGGGAGGAGGAGCCGATGCTCCGAGGGGAGCTGGCGGTGGGATGCGGGGCGGTGGGATGCGGGGCGGAGGGATGCAGGGCGGAGCAGTGGGATGCAGAGCGGTGGGATGCGGGGCGGTGGGATGCAGAAGGGTAGGATGCGGGGCGGAGCAGTGGGATGCGGGGCGGAGGGATGCGGAGCAGAGCAGCGGGGCAGCGCTGCCACCTCTTGTCCCGCAGCTGAAGTGGCCGCGCTGCCGCCCCGGGTGCCGCTGAGCCGTGGTGGGGACCGAGAGCGGCTCGTTCCGCGCTCGCCCGGCCGAGAGGCGCTGGCACCCGGGAGCAGCGGGGCCGTTACCTGCCGGGCTGCCCTGCCCGGCTCTCGGGCACCGGTAACGGTCCCTGGGTTCAGCAGGTCTCCCGGCTCTGCCACTGCATCGCTAAGGCACGTTAAAAACACACACATTTCGTTTTACCTGTACTCTTCAGCGAGTACTTCACATTGGTTCTGAGTTTAATGGGAAATCCCAGATGAATTCAGGATCGAGGGCAATCCCTGTGGTCTTTTTTTCACATTAAAAGCATTTCAGTCTATGAACCTGACACAGGAGACAAAGATTTTTAGTCACTGTTGGGGTGTCACTCACAACCCCTTCCTGAAGCTGGCTGAGAGCTGTATGGGCTGGAATGAGAGAACCCCCACTGCTGTTCAAACACAGACTATAAAGCAGAGGCTCAAGCAATTCCTTTGTATTATTTTGGTTTTATCTTTTCTGATAATTGGCAAAAGCTCCAGGAGGAGTTTTAGTTTTGCAGGACTCCCAAGAGTAGTTTGGCTCTTCCCCTTCCTGTGGGCAAGTCATAAAAAGCTGAACCCTGTGACAGTAAACAGGGAAAAAAACACAAGTGTGTTGGGAAATGCAATAATAGTTGGTCAGAAAAAAGCAAGCAAAATGTATCCAGAAAGATATGTATTCACCTTCCAAAACTGCCACGAAAACTGCAGTGCTGCATGTCCACAGCTTCACACTCTGCAGTGAAGCAGGAGAGTCTCTGCAACCCCGTTTCTCAGGAATCCTCCTCAGTTCTGAGATGCTGTACCTAGCACAGCCCAACTGCAGCTCTCCCTGTGTTTGCATGCTTTTATAAATAAGGGATGGCTTTATAAAGTATTTCTATGTTTCAGGCCAACTTACAGAATAATTATAGCACTAAGAACTAAACTTTATCAACAGCAGAGACTCGCTTGGCTGTGCTGCTGTGAAACACCCTCGCTCTGCATGGATGCAGAAACGTTTAACCCCTTCTTGCTACACAAATACTGTGCAATAAAGAACCAGGTTGTGCTGCCCTGTTTGTGTCAGACACAGACCATTGCTGTATCCTGACAAGCTTTTGTCACGTTTACATATACATATGTTTTAATAGTACTAATTGCCTGATGAAACATTCCTCCCCTTCCCACTCTCTCCCCTCAGGAGGCAGCTGTTTATGGAAGGTACCACAGTGAGGGAGAGCACAGGGCTCAGGCTTGGAAACAAGGTGTGATCAAGGCAGCAATTAAAATCACTTCACTTTGTAAAGGTTTCTCAGGTTTAATTGAGCCCCTAACGGGCACAGTAAAATGTGAGGGTGATGTGACTGACAACATTTGACCAGATCTTTCTGCTTGAGGGCCTGGACAAAGGTGTATTTTGTTCCAGGGCAGGGTAATTTTGACTCCTGTTTCACTCCACCTTTGAAATGATCAAGAGAACTGGAAAGAGTTCTGAAAACCTGCAGTGCTTGGTCTGTACCTTCCA
>WYEA01003514.1:0-11687 GCA_033558465.1 Alcedo atthis
GGGCACCTGCTCGTCCTCATAGATTATATTGGCGGGGATCTCCTTGCGGATGATCTTCCCGAAGATGGTGTCGCCGCCGGGGCGCGCAGCCTGCGCCTTGCTGATCTCGTCAGCCATGGCGCCCGACCCCGCGCCGCGCACCACGCCGTCGCCCCGCGCTGCGTCCCGCGGCCACGCCCCCGCGACGCTCATTGGGTCGACAGGTCGAGGCCGGCCGTTCCTGCGCGTTCCGATTGGTAGGTTCGCCTGTCGCTTTCACTTGTCCCCGCCCACCCGGCTGGCCCGCCCTCTCTGGACTGGGGTGGAGGGGCCGGGGGGGCCGGATCCGCCAGGAGAGGAGGGGTGCGAGTGTTGAGTGTCCGAGTTTTGGGTGTCCTCAGGGCTGCGCAGGGGGATCAGCGCTGTGTACGTGCGACAGCTCCCCGGGAGCTGCTGCAGCGAGAACTATCTGCTCTGCATCGCATCCAGACCGAGTGTGTGTCTTGGGACCGCGCCCTGCAGCCAACCGCAGCTTCCAGCGGGGCTTCCCCGACTTTTTACAGGCAAGGTAGCGGGACAAGCGGAGGCTGCTAAGGATCCCGCCTCGGACGTCCCGCTGCCTCATCACGAGCTCCCCCCCTTGGAAGCTCCGCAGCCCCTGGCACAGAGCACATGGCGAACAGGCCGCGCTAGTGGGCCGAGGCCTTCTCGAGGCCACCAAGACAGCGCTTGGGCTGAGCCTGCGAGGGAGGTCTCAGAAGCAGCGCTGACCCTAAAGCTTGGAGGGTAGAGGCCTAAAATAGACCGTGTTTAGTGTAAGCCGCTGGAACGACCACTGCAGAAGGGAAATCTGTCAAGCCGTTCCCAAATGTCAGACTAACTAGTATGACCAGGCAACAATTCACTGAGAGAACACAGTACGACACAGCTACATTCTTCATCAGAAATTCACCAGTCATTAAATCCAAGAAATTAAAAAAGGGGGGAAAAAATAAAAACCCCACAAAAATACCACCAAACCAAGTACCAACACAGCCTTATTTTCTGAAATTGACAGTTAAAACACACTGAGTTTCTTTCCCCTCAAAATTTTAATATAGACTTTAAAATGTATTTGCCTCACAACAAACATCTCATAGGACAGATAATTCTGGAGAGAGACAGGCAATAAATACTGCTAAATGGTTAAAACCTAAAATAGTGCCACACTGGATTACTTGAATTTGCTACAACAGGAGCAGAACTTGTCATAGATATGTGGTAATAACTCTGAAATTATATAACCTAAAATGCTCTAAACAAAAATCTGATGAAGCACATGAAACACTCGGATAAAACTCTGTTCCTCACTTTGATGGTACTGCATTATTTTGACAAGTATAGGTACTGCAGATAGAATTGGGAATATGACTACTAATACAATGATAGAATTGGTGCATCAAGGGCACATTTCTTTCTGTTGTTCTCTAACTGTGGTTATTAAGCAAATATATGTATTCTATTATTTTATTGGGAATTAAATATATTTTGTGAAAGAAAAGCTATTATTAGCTAGGCAGACTCAGGAACACTTTAACATAAAAAATATCTATTTCTACCTGTGTGTACTTTAAGTAATTAAACCATGTTTCCATGTTAAAAGAAGGCATAAAGAGTCAATTTAAGAGGTTTATTTGAAAAGGCAAAAGCTTCTCTTTTTTTCATATAGTTGACTTAAACTATATGAGAAGGGCAATGAAGCTGGTGAAAGGTCTGGAGAACGGGTCCTGTGAGGAGAAGCTGAAGGAATTGGGATTGTTTAGTTTGGAGAAGGCTGAGGGGAGACCTTCTCACCCTCCACAACTCTCTGAAAGGAGGCTGTAGTGAGGTGGGTGCAGCCTCTTTCTTAAGTGAGTAATAACAGGACTAAAAGAAATGGCCTGAAGTTGCATCAGGGGAGGTTTAGATCAGATATTAGGAAGAATTCATTCACTGAAAGAGTAGTCAGGTGCTGAAACAGGCTACCCAGGGAGGTGGTGGAGTCGCCATCCCTGGAGGTGCTCAAAAAACATGTAGATGAGGCACTGCAGGATGTGCTTTAGTGGGATGGTGTGGTTCTGATGGTTGGATGTGGTGATATTAGAGGTTTTTTCCAATCATGACAATTCTGTCATGCTGTAAACATGTTTTTTGTCTCACAATGAAAATTGAAAAGTTCATACTGTTTTTAATGTAACAAGGCCTTTTAAAAGGATTTAATTTATTCACTCACAACTTCAATAATTACTCCAGCAAATAGAACTATGAATGAGTATAATTTACCCCTGCTAACAAATAAAGTCTCTTTATGAGGTACACAGTCCAAAATAAGTGCATGTAGGAAATCTCAAATACTAAAAATATTTAGTAATAACTTAGTGTTCCCACACGTTCCAGAAGTTACTTTTGAAACATAAATGCAATTAAACAATGAAATGAACTAAATTAATCTAGAAGCCCAGGGAAGCAGTAAAGCTGATTACTTTTATAGTCCTTATACTGCCTTTAGCTAATGCTGGATGATGTGTTATTGCTGTGTAAGCTTGTCTGGTTTTCTAGAGAATGACAGTTGAATTTTAAAGCGCCAGGTCCAGAGGTAACTGGGATGGCTGGGCTGAGGTTGGGCTGTGGGCGAGGCAAGGCAGGACTGTGGGGAGCTTGCTGTGAGCAGACAAAAAGGTGACCTGGCTGGAAAGATAAAATTACTGAGCAGAAGAAAATGCCTGTTGAAAAACACTGGCAGAGAAAATTCCAGCCAGCCTGGGAAACAGAAGCATATTCAGAGGTGCAGCTACCCCCTTCTGAGTACAGCTGGGTATCCAGAAACAGGAGACATCCCAAGGTATCATCAATAAGTGCAGAAACTAGGAATTGTAAGAGCAACCTTTTGCCTGAAAAGGTGAAAAATAGTCTGGGAAAAAGGAATGCATCCTGGAAAGTAAGAATTTGTAGCTGCCATTGGTGGCTGTAATTGCAGGAGCAGGAAAATGGCCTGGCAAAATAAAAACTGATTTGAAAAAGCAGCAGACATCATCAGTTGTTTTTTGTTTCAGGTGGAAAACAACAGCATTCATTGGCTGCTTACAGCGGTTGTGTCCTACACCCTTATGTCTCTATGCTATAAAAATTGTTTCCAAAATGGTGCCTTTCTCTCTGAGAACATTCTGTGCTGCATGTACATCTCCTTTCCTATACAGGAATAATTATTTGTAGAAATCTATGAGATCTTGGTCTCCCCTCAAGGACACCTTGGCTGACTGCAGACTCTGTGCTACACACACGCTTTGAAGTGAGACTCTCTTACTTCATGATCGCCTGCTGGGATCACTGCTGGAGTCTGGTGGATATGACCTCCTGCTTCTGGGATGGCTGGCCACCCTTCTGGAATTCATGTATCCTCTACTCTGGAATGATATGGCCCCTTCAGAAATCCAGTTGACTTGATACTGCCACTATACATCCATACAAGTAATCTGGCAGAATGTATATGCTGTTAATTGTTGATATATTGCACCAGTAACATTGTTTGTACTAACCTGCAGCAATAAATACCTACATGGTTGTTGCTGTAACCAAACGTTGCTAAAATGTCGATTGTTGCTATACACTCGATTGCTGCCATTACTGATCGCAATTGGAGATAAACATTTGCTAATCAAAGGTACAGTTGCTGGTGGTGGTTTTTGTGGCAGCACATCAGCTACTGGTCATTATTCTGTGTTAATCTTTAATCAAGTAAATTAATTTAGAGGACAAAGGCTCCACGTCCTCCTTGTGCATTATGGAATCCTGGGAGGCCGCAGTGGCCACCTTCAGAGACCGCGGGCCGAGCCACCCTTTAGGCCGTCACAGGGCTGGAGACCAGCCCCGCTCAGCCTTGCAGACCCTAGGGTGGTCTGGGCACTACGGCGCCATCAGCGCCCTCGGGACCTGATGCGTCCCGCCAAAGGCAGTGCTGGGGTCAAACCCGCATACTCCAGGTCGCCTCAAGAACCACACCGGGTTTTTTTCCCCAGAGCAGGGCTGGATCTATGTCTGCCGAGCTCAGTAAGGGCAAGGTGTGGGGGAGGGGGGGAGGGAGGAGCGCGGAGCTTCATTGGCGTCACTTCCACCTCCGACACTTCCCCGCTTCCTGCGGGCCACAAACGGACGGCGGTCGCCATGGCGAACCGCGGGCGGGTGAGAGTGGCGCGCATGCGCGGTGGGGCGGCCGGGACGCGGCGGGGAGACGGTGCAGGGTCGGCCGCATTATAAGGCGGCGGAGGCTTCGCCTCCTTAGGCCTGTGCTCCGCGTAAGGCTGGGGGTCCGTCCCGCCCTAGAGGGCGGGGGGGCGGGCAGCGCTACCGCCGGAGGATCGTTGCCGCCGTGCGCCAGCTGCGCCCTGTCCGTTTGCCTCTGGCGGCTCTTGGTGCTCGGGGTTGGTGGTGGTCGTGGTGCTTGCGGCACCGGCGTAGAAACGAGAAGTGTTTACCTTCGATTTTGCGACCTTAGGCTGTAAATAGTTAATAGACGCTAATTATAGGAGAGTTTTTCCTCCTGTGTCACTGGAGGGTAGGAATTTTCTTCTTATCCGTACCTGGTATTTGTGTCATCAACAGGCAGAGAATTGCAGGGCAAGGACACATAATTAGGTAACAGAGTATGGGTTTGTATGCAAAGGCTGTTGTGGAAGAACAAGTAGTGAGTTGTCAACCAAATAGAGGATCAAATACACCAATAGAGTGAATGGTGATGGGAAGATGAAGAAAAATGTATAATCTTTACAATATAAAGAACTTTGGGGGAGAGTTAAGACCCTGTTTCAGAATTCTGAGGGCTAGCATTAGGGGTACTAATACACTGAGGTGTTAGGGGAGGTTTGTGTTTGACTAGGTGACCAGAGCATGAAGGAAAATGTGCATTACAGTGTCTTGCTTCAGAGTTATCTAATACAACTACTCTTATGGTTGATGTGGTGAAGAACTTGCCAGGAGGGATTTTCAGAAATAGGCAAATACCAGAGGAAGGTGCTTGGAAATGGTTGATGGGAGAGTTCAGGATAACCACAAAACACTTCTTCACATTTCACCGTACATGTGTTCCACTCAAAACCATTTTAATGTTAATTTTACCATATGTAGTAGCATATAGTCAAGAGGAGGCTAAATGACATTTTACAGTAGAAATTATGATGTAGTCCAATCACGTGGTGAAGCATGATTTGAAATTTTTAATCTTTTCAAGTTGTCCCTTAGTAGCACTAAAGCTGTGGTACTACTGTGTTAAAGAAATACTGGACAGTTGCCTGTTCCTAACTGTCTTCTTCCTAGAAACTTTCTTTTTGCATGTGTACACTTCTGCATGAATTATTTTAAGGTGTAGTTAAGTGACCAGCTGAGTGGAGTGTGAGAACATAGGCTGAAAATCTAAAAATGTGCCATTGTCAGATTTAAAGCAGAGGCAGCACTTTTTTTTAAGGTCCCTGCCAGGATGTTTTACTAGCCTTTTGTGGGACGGACATGTTTACATCTCGAGCTCCCAGATGCAGAGCATGCTCATAAACAAGATGGTCATTCCTCAGTTCATTCAGCCTTCTGTTTCTTCCACATCCTTCTATGAAATCTTTGGAATATTTAAGATTATCATGAAGTGTCTGGAATTCTGCCTTCTAGAGAAGTCAAAACACACCAGGAATACTAGAAATAATTTCAAAAGGTGTCATCAATTTTTTTTTTCTTTTTTTTGTGCTTATCAGAGATTCTCGTCAATCTTTGACAAACACCAATGTGTCTGGGAAGGATTTGAGGATTTCTGTAATTCATTAGTCTGTATGAAGAAAGAGGCAAATCCACATGATCTGTGATTCTCAAGGGTTTTGCTTACTGAGGTTTTCAAGGAATTGAGCTAAAGTATCTTGGGTATTGATGCTATACCAGATTTTGTACTAACTGGGAAGAACATGAAAGATCACCTGGGATACTCTTATTTACAACATGTTTAACTAAGAATCCTGACAGCAAACAAAATGATTCTACTGATGTTGCATTGACAGGTTTTGAAGCTTTTTAAATTATTGCACAGAACCAGGCAAGAAGTTTTTAAAAATGATACCAGAGCCCTTGAAGGTGAGATACTTTCTTCGTGTGTGTGTGGTGCATGCTTGTCAATCTTCCTATGGAACTTTATTCTCTGAATAAACACAGAATTCTTAACATAATCTTTAAACTATTCCTTCTGCATTATGAAAACAGTCATAGGAAAATCTGTGTATCTGTAACCAGTCATCCCTTAATTTGAACAAAAGAAACCTGGTTGTTTGAGTCAAACTGTATTTTTTAAGCAAAACATCTCTTGTTTGGGACTCTGGTGATCTTCCTGGAAGTTTTTTGTTGGGTTTTGTTGTTTGGGTTTTGGTATTGGTTTTATTTTGTGTTTTTGTTGTTGGGGTTTGTTTTGTTTTTATTTCATCCAAAGTTGGTTCACTTTGTCATTGCTCCTTAGGGATTGAATACTTATTTTTTTAGTAAAGAAACTTGTAGTAGTGCCTTCTGTATATTCGTTATTTTTAAAGCTCAGAACGTATGAGAATAGGTAAACATATTTTATTGCTAAACCAGTTAACTTAAAATATTACATGACCTGAATTCTGTGGACATCTTACATTAAAGTTCTTGAGGCAGAGTGCATCAGGAAGGTACTGTAAATGACTTAGGGTTCTGAGCTTCATGGCAGTGACAAAGACAAGATACAGTTTTTTTGTTCACAACTCAGGTTAGTCGTTTGGGTTTTTTTTTTTTTTGTCTACTTTAGCTGCAAGACAAAAGATAAATGAAGAATTCAGAAATAATCAAGATGAGACATCTGAAGAGAAGATAAATGAGGTAGTTCTTATTTTCACGGTTTTGTTTTTTTTTCACTTTGCATAAGAATATTTATATAGGATATTTTTTAACTTAAAGGATTTCTAAACCAATGTAAGTACTTACTGGGGCATTGTGGGAGCCACGTGAGTACTTACAGTGTTTGTTAGGAATGGCTAACTTTGTTTGTTAGGAATGGCTTACTGTGTTTGTTAGGAATTACACTAATAGTGTCAGTGGAAGAGATTCCAGACTTTCATCACAAGTAGAGAATTGCAGAACAGCACTGAAACTGTAATATTTATTATATATATACAAATAGACTCAGATGCAGAGGAACTGAATCAAATGATGCACAACACTTGTGAGAATTCAGGCACTTAATCCATAAACATGGGGCCTAAAGTTCTGCTTTGGACAGCAGCTGTAAAACTGACTCCTGACCAACCAAATGTGCATTAGTTTGCCAGAACATAAAGCTGCAGTGTCTTCTAAGATAATATCAAATAGTTATGTAGTGACCTAAGGAGGTAGGTGTAATTTGCAGCATTAGAATGTGAGATGTGGCAGCTGGATCTACTGAGCCTCTTAGTTCAGGTCAGGAGAACACTTGTGGAGTTGCCTTGTTTTTTTCCACACCTGTGATTTGTTTTGTGAAGAACTCTCAGAGTTAATGGCAGAATTCCTTTAAGACAAAACTGAAGTGAAAGCTGGGCTTCAGGAGCATGAAACCTAGTTGCTAAAGGTGCATTGAGCAGGGGGATCTGGAGGTTACCTAGCCCAAACCCTTAAAAGGGAAAGGGAGCAGGAGAAAAGCAGTGTAGATGCCAAGTCTTGAGCTCTGACTTGCAGAGGTGCTTTTCTTTGTGCATGCTACCTCCCAGTGTAAGCATGTCTACCAAAGTGCCTTGCTTGGGGAATTTAATTTATTTCTGACAGGTATTGTGCAAACAATTTGGCTTCTCTTATTTGTTCAGCAGAACTAGCAGCAGTGTTTCTGCTTGTCCTCTCAATGAGAGAAGGAATTTTAGATATTTTGCCAAACATCAATGCCTCTGCTAATCTTTAGGTAGTGCCTTATTCCTTTACTGGTCTCTTGTTAAACTTCAGTATTCTTAATTCTTCTCATGTTTTGCCATTATTTTTGTCTCCTTATTTCAATAGCGGGAATATTAAAAGAACCAGGTTGCCCTCTCAGTAAGGATAGTCAGACATTATTGAGGCATTCACCAACATGAACTTGCAAACTAGTTATTGTTTTGGTAGTTTCATTCTATTGTACCTATTTGCAGTTTTAATTTGGTATGTAGGTTTTATATTGATGTATGTTACTGAGCAGAAATTTCCTTCCTCTTACGCTACATGCTGAGGCAGCTCATATATCAATGTGCAAGTTATTCCAGGATCTCCATAATAAAAGCTATGTATAGGTAGTTTATAAGTAATAGAACTGACTGGCTTTATTGTTTGAATAGCTGTCTAGTATGGGAAATATCTTCAGGAATAATTCCATATAATCTAAATTACTCTGTCTTGTTTGGTTTTTTTCCCTTTTACTAGCTTCTGAAAACAGCTTCAGATGTTGAAGTGATTCTCAGAACTTCTGTTATCCAGGCAGTTCACACAGATTCCAACAAAATATGTAAGTACATTTGCATGCTAAAAAGATGTTTAAAGGTGTAGCTCAGTAAATAAATATGAAACTTGAAAACTAAGTAAAGGGACAGAGAAGGCAAAAGTCTGTGTCATTTCGTTGCCCAAACAATTTAAGCCAGTTGACTAATGTAATTACCTAGGACAGCTGGAGGTTTCAAAAGTATAAAATTTCTGTGCATATTGAAATACAGAGACTGGTAGAGAAGAGGCAGTGGCTTCATTTAATGCCCTCATTGAAAGAAAGAAGTTATAACTTGGTACCTTAACTATGAGGAGTGGCAGTAATTACTTAGCAAGTCCTCAGGCATGTACTGGCTGGTCAAGTCATTGTACGCCTGTACTGTGCTGCAGTATCTCTGCCAAACTGCTTGAGGAGAATTAACAAATGCAGTATGTATGCTATCCATAGCTTTCTACTTAAAGATTGACTGTTCTTTCCCAGAATTTTGTTCTGACAATTTAGTTAGGTTATGTCTTGGAAGATTTGTGACACAGTGATGGCCCTGATGCAAACCCCATCAATATTCTGCAAGTCTGGTTCCTGGTTTAGAATTTTTTATTTTAGTCAAACACAAAATGAGTGGTAGGTTCAGTGTACAACTGTGTGGTAGAGGATAGGAGAAATCTTTGGCTGTGTGTCTGTTGTTTTTTTTCACTTCTATGTACTGGTGTCTATAAAGCTTTGTGAAATCAGTTTTTAGATTTATTAAAGCATTTAACTTCAGAACAACCCTTGTGATTGAGGCCAAAGGTATGCCTAGACCAGTGCTTAGTCTTCTACAGTAGAAGAGTAGGAGGAGCAGAGCAAATGAACATTTGTAAACATCTTCCAGCTGTTTACACCTGGCATCACTTCCTTAACTATGGATGGTTTCTGTTTTACTCAGCCTCAGTGGGTTTCTGTCTCATGAATTTATGCCTGTCAACCTATACAGACTTCTTCATGTCCAGGAACCTCAGACAAAGCATTTACTCTGGTTTTTATGAAGATTCACTTGCTGTGGTTTGTTTTTTTTTTTTTTAATCTGGTCCTATTCTTCAATTATTATCCATTTTCAACAAGTGAGTTGTTAAGCCTCATTACCCCCTTTTTATTCCTCCCTCCCCCACCATGTGGAACAGCTTCTCTGTGAAACAACAGGTGAATGCCTGTGATCATTGCTGCTCTTCTCTGCACTCTTCTGTCTCTCTTTTAAGATGATTAAAGGCACTCTCAATCAGAGATGAGTACTCATCAAGCTACGGGTAAACCAGGCCTTTTTACACACAACAGTGGCACAATCATGTTTTATTTTTAATTCTTAATTGGTCTCCTAGTCATTGCCAATTTAAATTTATCTTTTTTTTTTTGACCACTGTGTTTACATATATATTTATATGTTTTTACAAAATTATCTTGTATTCATTAAGCTCATCTGAATGGTCATGTTCAGTTTTGAACCCATCTCTTTCTTGTGAAATGAGTACTTTTTTTGACCTGTGTGCATTTCATGTCTCTACATTAAATTTTTCTGTCTTGTTGATCAATCAAGTCTTAAGCTTATTCTTCAAATCTTCACAGTAAGTAATTTTCTTAAAGAAATTGTTCAAGATGATAAAATTATACAAAATGTTCTTTTCCAGGTTACTTACAAATCTGATGAACAGCACAGATGCCAACAAAAATAACTGTAGAACTCTGCTTTTGGTGTCTTCTTTGAGGGACTGTTCATTTACTGTTCACCTCCTACAGTTCAACCAGTGACTTGCCCAAGCAAGACCTTCTGTCATCACAGAATCACAGAATGGTTAGGGCTGGAAGGGGCCTGCAAAGGTCATCTAGTCCAGCCTCCCTCATGATAAGTCTGTTGATTTCCTAAAAGCATTCACTGAGGGACTTAGAAATCCAAGTATGTTGTGTCAGCCCTCAAAGAGCTGTCCAGAGAACTCTAGCACAGACTGGAAGGCATAAAATTCCTTGCAAAAGCCATGTGAGTTCATGTTCAAATACCAGTTTATATTCTAGTACTGTGTGAGTGTTCAGGGATAGGATTAGGACAGCCAGAGTTCACCTAGAGTTGATGAAGGCAAGGAATGTGAAGGACAACAAAACAGCTTTTACAGGTATAACAGCAGCTGAAGGAAGAGGAGGGAAAATGTGGGTCCATAGCCTAACAGGGCAGGGACACAGAAGAGCCTGAGGTGCTTAGTACCTTCCTCATTCAGTCTTTACTACTAAGATTTGTCTTCAGGAATTGCAGGCCGCAGAACATTTGAAATGTCTCCAGCAAGGATGACTTACTTCTGGTAGAGGAGGAAAATGGGGAGCACTGGAACAGATGGGGCACTCACAAATCCATGGAACCTAGTGATACCCATGTGTAGTGAAGGGGCTGTTGATGACATTACCAGGCCAACCTCAATTGTCTTTGACATGTCACTGTGATTAGGGAGTTGCCTGAGGACTGGAAGAAAGCAGGTGTCACTCCTCTTTTCAGGACAGGGCAAAAAGCAGGATCTGGGAAACTGCTCATCCTCACCTTAATCCTGGGAAGGTAACTGAGCCAATTCTGGAAGCTGTTTCCAAGTGATCTAATAACAATGGAGACTGGGAGTAGTTAGCAACTGTTTACAAAGGGGAGATCTTCTCTGACCAGGCTGATACTCTCATAGCCAGATGACTTGACAAGGGGTGAGTGGTGGCGATTGTCCATTTTGACTGTAGCAGAACTTTAGTGCCATTACCTTAGAATATCCATAGACAAAAAGTGGTTGATATCCCACCTCCTAATTTTAGACAAGTTGGAGAAGTTATGGCAGTGAGGTTTGTGTGGAAGAAGGAGGTCTTCCAAGGGCTGGTACTGGCCAGAAGAATTTTGTTCTGCAGCAAAAAATATTAAGTGCATCTGTACACAGGGTCTTACAGTCTTTTGGTTTTGTTTTTCTTTCTGTTACAGTGCTTATACCCAGGAAAGATCTGCTACAAGACAACACTCCTTACTCTGATAAGCCAACAAAAAAACATGAATCCTGAGGAAAATACTCCTTTCTCCCCAGAAAGTTGATATCCCATAATGAGATCTCTGAAAACCAATAGTGGATACCTGTTCTTACGCAAAATTTTGAAAACAGTTAAACAGTGTGTCACGATCCGATATAGGTTGCATGACAATTTTAATGAAATGTTTAAAGGTGATCCCCAAATGGTGAAATTA
>WYEA01003515.1:7666-36571 GCA_033558465.1 Alcedo atthis
CTGACTCCCATTGCCTCTTGTCCTGTCACTGGATGGCACTGAGCAGAGTCTGGCTCCATCCTCCCTACACTCACCCTGAACACATCAATGTCTATCAATATGTTAAGGGTGAGTGTAGGGAGGATTTAATTAATACAGACTCTAAACAGATCAAATTGGTGAGAACAATTAACAGTAATGAAGCAGTCTCATGTACTTCCAAAATGATGTGTATAACACTGTCTTTTAAGTCTTAGGAAAGCTTAAACAATATTTAAGGCTTGGATGCAGGTTGGAAGCAGTCTCATGTCCTTCCAAAATGTTGTCTATAAAATGGTCTTTTACATCTTAGGAAAGCTTAAAAAAATATTTAAGTCTTAAGGTTGGGTGCAGCTGTGTAAACACTGAGCATTCTGTGGCCTTTTTTACACAGCAGGTTATGATGCCAAAGCAAAAGTCTGTGCATCACCTGCATAGCTCTTGCTGTCACACCTGCCAGTGCTGTGGAAATGTCTTGGAGGCATGGTATTGATATTACTTAAACTTTGTAGGGCTAATGAGTTTAGCATTGTGGGTTTTACTTCTATGCAGCTCAAAAAACTTCATGTTTTTAGAAAACAGTGAAGTGAAAGCCAAACTGTGAAATGGACACACTTCAGTATTTCTATAAAATCAGGTTATATTGCATTTTTGTTGCATACCTCTTGGAAAAAATACTCATACCAAGTTTTGTTTTGCACAGCATCCATACAGAAGTAGCCTTCCATCTAGCTGCTGTGTGGTGCAAATGCACATTTTTCCAATGAGAAGAAATAATCTGCATGTGTAAAATGGTTCAGTTTGTAGCCTATACTGATCAAAACAGCTTATTCCACAGTCCTTTCTCCATTCAGTCATTGCACAGATTGCTTCTACCATAGTTGGATTTTTTTCTTCCATCCCATGTTGACATTTGTTGTTCACTCTACATGGATGGGTATTTGACAGTGCTAAACCAGTGTGCAGGTTCATGTGCCATGGTAGCACAGGGTACATGTGCTCCTGTGTGTGCAGCTGTAGGATGTTCCTCCACCATCACAGAAGCCCCTTTTCTTGGCTTCTCTCTCTTTTCTGGATGAGCATTATTGGAATTATTATTTGAATTTCCCCTCTTTATTTTGAAGGATGGAGGGGAAAGGCAGTCTACTAACAAAAGGAAACTTTTGCACTCTGGCTTTTCTCTTCCAACTTGATTGTAGTGATATTTATCTCTTCTTCAGAGCTGTTAGGTACTTCAGGAGTGAGGTGGTGAGAAGAGAAGGCTGTGGCCTCTCAAAAGTGGCATGTTCTGTTCCAGGGTTAACTTGCCTTCTGTCCCCTGCAAGCTGAGTTTTGTAGGGAAAAGAACACTCTGGTCACTGCGTGGCCTAATGCCTTGAGAGAATGTGCACTCTTTCTTTTCTTAAACTAAACATTGGCTTTTTTGTCTGATTTGTACTCCTAAAATGTTATTTTTCTGTTTGTGTACTTGCAGATGATGCTGGGTTTTAGAAACTTAAAGAAATCAAGGATTTGTATAAGGTATAATCAAGTTATAGTGGAAGTAGGAAGACTGATGTGTAGTCTGCAGCCTTAGTTTTTTTATTTTTATTTATTTATTTGTTAAAATCTAGCATTAAAAAACTTAAGTGCCTGTCTGGTAAACTGATTACTACAGTTGTTAACAGTTATGAGGATATAATATATATGTGGATATATAATAATACTAATAATTAATAATTCAGACTTTGGTTTTAGGGTCTTTTACAAAACCTTTCCTTATGTTTTCTTACACTCTAGTGTAAGCACTGTTCTGGCATTGTAGCCATAGCAGAGGATCCATTTGTCCATTGCATGGATTCTGAGAAATGTGGCAATAGTTAAAGCTCATGCAGGTTCAGAATTGGACCTCTGAAGCAGCACTAGTGTCCTCTCACTTAACAGCATCCTGGCCATTAGTACCAGAGGATTCAGTTTTTTGCATTTTAGAAAAGTCCCATACAACCTACAATTTAGCACATTATGCTTCTTTTAAGTATTACAGTTCATGGAAAATGTACTGCAAGACAAGAAACATGCTTCTGTTACCTGGTTAATTCATAAAAAAAGCAGATTTTTTTTATATATATATGAGCTCAGTCGGTGGAAGACATCAACAAAGACTTTTTTTATTGGCTGTCAAGTGAGAAAACCAGAAAAGACTGAAATTCTTTAATATTTCCTTCCAGGCTGACTCATCAGTAGAAACAAGGAAGAGCTGCAGAAGAGAAGCCAAACAGACAAGCTGATAACTCAAAGAAATACTCTTTTGAGTTGGGGGTTTAGAGTGGAGCCATCATGAGCGATGTTACCATTGTGAAGGAAGGCTGGGTTCAGAAGAGGGGTAAGTTCTACCTTGTAATGGAAAGATGTGTTGTCTGCTATGTGCAATGGCATTCCATCCTTATGCACATGAATCTTCTTGATTTATCTTCTGATCTGCAGAGAGCTCATCTCACCATATGGAATTAATGGCCATTAAGGCCTTTTTCTTGTTAATACTTAACCCTCAGCACTGCCCCTGTTTATAGGGGTAACTGACAGTAAGTTGGACTCTTAATTCCCACTTAACCTTGCTGTTGCAGCTGCTGTCACCCATGTATCAGAGTAAGCAGGCTGTTGTGGCAGCTGGAAGAGATGGTAATTGAGGTGCACAGTAGAAGGTTGCCTTGAAGCTCTTGCAGATGTGATACTTGGTGTGGAACTTCCTAGATGCCAGAAACATTTACTGTGGCTCAGCTTTGATTACAAATGCAGGTTGTCCCCATAAAATCAGCATCAGACTCAGCACACACCTAATTACTTTGCAGGCATGGAAGCCTTAAAATGAAAGAAAATGTGCCTAATTATAAGCCAGTGGAAAATGTGATTCTCTGCCACGTTTGTATTCCTGTACATTTTTGAGATGTCACTTTATAACGTGGTACCTTGTGGTTAGAAATTTGGGAAGGCTGCTGTATGTTGAGTTTGAATGGGAAACTCCTAGAAATATCTGGTATTTGTGTCACATGTTGAACTTTGGATGCTTTGTGCTGCTCTGCTTTGGGTTATGGTTACACACGTTTTCAAAAGAATGACATCTCTCTTGCAGAGAGGTGGTGATCTGGATTATAGGGTGATTTATGCCATGAGCTTCTGTGATCCTGGCCCAGAAAGATTTAGACTGGAACAGTGAGAACAAAATTACCCTTTGATTTAAAAAAAATGTTTTGTTACACTAGCAGTGTGTGAAGACAAAGATCATTATTAGCTTTGTTATTGCAGGTTGGCATTAAATGTCAAAGAAGCCTAGAGAATGAGAAGAAAAGTTTATTATTCTGATATTATTCCTGCATAAATTGTGTTTCAGGATGCATTATGGGTATTGTAGATGCAAATGGACTAAACTATGTGCAGCATAAGGCCTGCTTCCTATTTTGGAATATATAAATTCATAACAAATCTAATTTTACATGGCAGGAACTGTTTATTTTTTTTCCCCATCTTCTTATTATTTACTCAGTTTGGGTATGTGCTTTCCTTTTTTGATAATTAAATAAAAGATTCTTTCAAATGTATTAGAAAATTATTAGGATGATCCTAATAATTTTCTTTTACATGACATCAGTTCCTGATATCAACTCTGTGAGCACTGGATATGCATATATTAATCAGAAAAGGACAGTGTACAATGAAACACATTGCCTTACTGAATAAAGTTTTTTTCTCTTCATGTTTTTACTATTAATTGAAGAAAATTCTACTGAGATGACATTTTGATGTCATTTCTGTTAGTATTTAATTTCTTTTCTATGTAAAGACATTTCATGACATGCTTTTTTCCTTATTTTAATTGAGTGCTTTAAATTTGTTTTTTAAATTTTTTCTTCTTTTTTTTTCTTAGATTAAATATTGACCTTAATTTTCTGTGTGTGACTTATTCTGGTTGTTGATGGACTCAGATGTTTGTTTTGTTCATTCTTGGAATCAAAAGGAAAAGTACAGTGGTGTTTTCCAGTGTCAAGAGTTTGTAAACATCTGATTCAACAGTTACACAGGTCATGCAATTACAACTTCTGCCTTGCTTTTGGAGCAAGAGATTCAAAGTTGTTAAGCACCTTTTTTCTTATATATATTTTATTATTATTATTATTTATTATTTTTATTAATATTTTTATTAATATTTTTATTGCTTCCAAGAAAAGGTATCCAACCTTAATCTAAATTCTGAAGGTTGGAATATGTGCAGTAGACACTTCTTATTTTGACAGCTGGAAGTTCTCTGTACCAAAAAGCATCGTGGGATTGGGTAAAGCTGCCCTGCTTCTGCAAGCTATTGTGCTGTTAGTTTTAAAGTGAATTCTTTGATCATCCCCATTTGATGATTTTCAATTCACAGAGTGGTTTTGGTAGGTACAAATCACATTTTTCCTTGACAAAGCTGAGTGTAGAATCTCCTCTTCAGGTGGACACTGAGTGAACTCCAGCCCCAGTGATCAGTCCTTTGGACAGCCCTAAAACAGGTGTGGTGCAGTGTTCAGGCTGAGGCTCCAGACTGAATTTAAATTCAAATAAAACTCATAAACAAACATGCTGGAAATGCAGGGGCCTAGCACCAGATCTGACTGGTGTGCTGCTAATATGCCAAGTTTTGGTCATGTGTTTGTAGCCTAGGATCTTTTGAATTTCATCTTTTGACCCTTCAGCAGTCAGGAAGGTTTGTGATCCAGGGAAAAGAACAAAAAAAACTCCCTCTGTGATTCACTGGCCAGTCAAAAGAGTATGAGGATGACTTTAAACTACTGGCATAGAATGGTTTTGAGGAGCTGGCTAATAAGATAGGCCATTACAAAGGCAGGTTATGTGAACTGAATGTAGGAATGAGAGGGGACTACTAGAAATTGAGCTGGGGATTTCCTTGAGTTGAGCCTCATAGAGGCTGGGGGAGACAGAGTCTGTTAGGGCACAGTTTTACAATTCTTAATGGCTGTGAAATGCATTAAGAAAATGCTTTATTATCCTTACAGCTGTATCCATGTCAATAAAAGGGAGCTGAGGGCTATATGTTTGTAAGCTTTTAACCCTGCTGTGGAGCACTGAAGAGCTGATGTGATGCTACACAGTTGGCTTCAATGCAGAACAGTTTTCCTCTGTGCACTTAAATGTGGAACCCATTAAAGTTTTAGTTTTAAAATCAACCAGCACTCAAAGTTAAGTAATGCCAGAATTAAGTTTATTTCATTAAGGCTGATCATATTAAGGCTTTGAGTAGTCTTCAGGGGAGAGGTTATTTCAGTGCAGTGAGAAGCAGCTTTTCTATGTGAATGGTCAACCAGGCTGGGAGTGAGAAATTTGGACAACAGAAGATCTACAACCCAAGAGGAAGCAAAGCCTGAAAATCCCACAGATCCTCTGGTGCAGTCAGACCCAATGTGACAGCTGAAAGGAGACCTTGAAGCATAGTGCCTGAGCCTGCCTGAGCAAGTAATGCAGTTCAGAGGGAGCAGAAGCTTTCTTCACAAAAGATAATATTTTTAATTTCTTCTTTCTGTTCTCCAGTTATTCCTGTAGGCAGATTAGGAGAGAAATGTGTTGTCCTTCTTTAGGAATTTCCCTTCTAGGTGATGGCAGTTTTTTTTCCTTCTAATGCATACAGTTGAAAAGGAAATAGTCTTGACTAAAAATGTGAACTGTAATGATCTGAACCTTGCTGCTGAAATGCAGAAGTTAAAACACATACTTCTCATTTATGCAATTAGTGCAAAGACTCTATAGTTGTTGATGAAAGGACTTTTGTATTTTGGGTATGCTTACAAGCATGGTTACAAAGTGCTTTTTAAAGTTATTGTAAGAGTCAGCATTTTTAATTTTACTTTTTTTTTTTTAGTATATTTACTAAATGTCATGCTTTACAGAAGGGGAGGTATGGTTTTTAATCAATTTGGAAAGAGCTGGTTCTGTTAATGAATGAGTGTATTTAGTATGATCAGAGCTGTATAATCACAAAAGTGGGTTTTACGTATATAATTGCTTTTTTTTTCTTTAAAGCTAAAGTTTCCTGAGTTGTAGAGTTGACCTTGTCTCTGATCTATAATAGTCACAACAATTAGATTTAAGAATCATTAATAACGATGCTTAATTGCAACCTAATTTCTTTATATATAACCTGTGCACAAGTTTTCAATTAGTTTAAACATATGAAAAGATTTAAGAGTCTTTATTACCATGTTATTAAAAGATCATTTGGGACAAAGGAAAAATTGACACAGATGATAACTTTTTAAAGGACCCAGTTTTAAATTTAACATGTCATGTAACTTTAATTGAAAGAGTAAGGTGGGTGGGGTTTTTTGTGTTTTCTTTTTGTTAAATCTCAATATACCTCATGTGTACTGCATAGCAAGATGGATACATCATTATTTAAAACCAAAGCAAAATATTATCAGTTTAAATCAGTGTTTCTGTTGTTACACTTCACTTACACCTTTTGCTTGTGTTCAGGTGAGCTGCATTAGATGATGCTGTTTGTCATGGCAGTCTTCACATGGCTGACATGATATTTAATCCCAAATATACTGAGTAGGTAATATAGCTGACTTTGTTTTGTTTGTGTTTAAGCACAGCCTTTCATAACTTCTTGGTACCCAGAACAGAATTACCTGAAGTAGTGTTAGTATTTCTGAACTCAATAGAATTTCTAGAGTAAGATGTGTTTGATTTACTGTCATGAGATGCACTGAACTGCTGGTCTGTTTTCATTTTTACAATGCAGGACATGATGCAGGTCTCATGGGATTTTAAGAAGCAACTGGGTGGAAAATATTTATTGTTGTTACATTTACTATCAAGCAAAATAAATAGTGTAGTGGAATGGATCTATTGTGCCAAATAGAAAGAAAGCTGTTGTTTAAAGTACTTATTATTTGTACAGTCTTAGGGTAACTTGTCTTCCCCTCTTCTCCTCCCACCAAATCCAGAAGAAGAACTGATTTAATTTAGTGGACATTGAGTTTTACAGCTGAACCAAGACCAAACAGATGTTAATTTTGGAAATACACACTGCAGATTGAATTCATGTGGTATGCTTGTTGGGCTTTGGTTTTGTTATTTGTTTTTATTTTATTTTTTTTTTTTTTTAGTGGGGTGGGGGCAGGAGTGGCTTGATTTGAAAAATTTATCTCAGAAGTTATGGTTACTAATTGAGTGTTATACAAAACCTGCCAGAAATCTTGTTTGCAGATTATGTGAATTATTTGAGTTGTATTTACACACCTCTAACAAAAACAAATTTAAATAAGCTGTCTTGAATATCTGCTACAGAGTAAAAGAAAGCTAAACTATTTTTTTGTCATTGTCTTAGTGAGCAGTAGTTTAAAGTAAAATCTTCACTGATGAACCACTTGAAACTAAATAAGCCTTATTTATTATAATCTTTCAACTCTAAATAATATAAAAACTGAATTACTGTAGAGTTCCAATAAAATATAGCAGTGTAGAAGGGGCAGTGCCATTGGTGCCAAAGGGAGGAAAAAATGACACTGCAAGTTCCCTTATGTGAATGTCTATACATCCATATGACTCAACTAGATTGATTGATTGATTTTTAAATCCTGAAATAGATATTTAAATCCTGAAATAGATATCAGAAAAAAAGATGCAGTAATACAAAGGTAGGTGTTATCCTAAGTTATTATATATTAATAGGATGTTGCTAATGTGAAACATCCACTGGGATATCAACATGTTTGACCTTGCCACTATTGATTTTTAAGGTTTTGGAAAGAAGTTGAACAAATTCAATACTGGAACAGAATCCCTGTTTATTACCATCCTTTCAGTGACTTGTAAGGCATGTTTAAGGTCCTATCACCTTGGAATTTGGGCTTTCACATGTCCAAAGTCCAGTAAATTATTTTACTGTTCCTGACACATTGCTTGTTACACAGGAAAACACTGAAGCAGTGTTTTGTTTTTTACTATTATGGACACACTGGAGTGACTTACACTTGGATATAATGAATGCTGCCTTATTGCTCATTTTCTGAAAGTTTCTACATTCATATGAATTTCTCTTATACCAGTTTGTTACCCTTAAGGGCAATGCTTTTAAAGAAGCAAAGTTAACATTCTCTGTTTTAGGGATTATGGAGGCAAGATGTTAACAATTAATTGACCTTTTCTTGCTCACAACTCTTTTTTAGCCTGGCAGTACTGCATGACCAGCAGATGTTGGAAGTATGCTGTTGGGGAAGATTTTGAGGAAGTGTTTCCTAAAAATGTGTTTTCCATTTAAAAAAAACCCCTCCTGCTTTTCTTATTTAAAGCTTACTTTATTTTTACTTAAGTTTTACTTACATTGTGTGATACCTTTGGCATATTGTTGATTAAACATGAATTCATTTGTGTTCATGTCACTTTCATATTGATGATGTTATTCTAACTTGCTTTCAATACCAGGGCAATAAAAAAAAAAAGAAAATAATCTTTCCTCAATATTCCTATATTCTGGGGCAACACATTTCCCAAATCTTTGTGCTTTCTTTTATTATAAAGGCAATTCATGTACCTGTTCTCACCTCAGCTATGTCAGTTAGTTTATGCCTCTGACCCATTTATTTTCTACTACCCCTGCTGTAATAATCAAAAAACATTAATAAGGTTAGCAGCTGTGACTTGAAACTAGGTCCTGAAGGAATTTTAGGACTGGACTGAAGTCAACATTTTAGGGCATGAATATCAAAGAGCAGTTGAGACTGCAAATTGAGATATTAAAAAATAAGCTTTGGGAAGACATCAGGCCAGTGATGATTTAGAGAACGAGTAGAAGTTGGAGGACAAGAGATGAAGGTTTTTTAATCACTTAAGTGTTGTCTTGGTTGTCTTCTGTTTTCTTGGAGGAACTGTTGTCCCTTCATGTTTAGTTTGGAGGAGGGGGGGACCTAAGGGGGGACCTCCTTGCCCTCTACAACTACCTGAAAGGAGGGTGTAGAGAGGTGAGTGAGGCCTCTTCTCCTTAATTACTAATGGCAGAACCAGGGGAATGGGCTGAAGCTGCAGCAGGGGAGGTTTAGATTGGGTATTAGGAAGAAATTCTTCATGGAGAGAGTGGTGAGGCACTGGAACAGCCTGCCTGGGGAGGTGGTTGAATCACCAACCCTGGGTGCATTTAAGAAAGCCAAGGTGCTTCAGGACATGCTCTAAGAGCAGGAATGTTTGGTTTTTGTGGGTTTTTTTTTCTTGGTTTGGTTGGTTTTTTTTTTGGTGTGGTTGCACTCAATGATCTAGGAGGTCCATTCCAACCATATTTATTCTGTGATCTCTTCAGTCTATTAACAAAATGAGATTTTTTTTGCAGACCAAAATATGGAAAGAAGATTGTGGTAGTGCCTGGGATTTATTCAACCTCTAACTGAGAGCCTCTTGCCAACGTGTGAGGTGTGGTCACGTTGTTTGCCAGAGCTTGTAATAAATGATAATTGGGAGATTTGTTTCAGATATATCATAATACTCCTTACCTGTAATGTAGATGTACATCCAGTCTCATTTTTTCCATTATTTTTCAGTACCATCTCCAATTATGTCCTAGCTAGTCTGAGTTTACAACTGATCACTTTCTTTGCAAGCCAGGGCAGTGTTAGCTTATTTTTTTTTCAGTCTAAGTACGTTTGTTTGTAATAGGAGAATTGTAACTGACATCTTGTTTATCATGAATTCTTTATTTATAGTTTGCTTTCTTAGAGTGCTTTCTTAACACTGACAGGAAGATAGGAAATGGATGTGTCATGCCAGCACAATGATAAGAAAGCACATTCCCTTTTTCAAGATAGATTCAGAAGTTCACTTTCAAAATATTGACCTTTGGGGGGTAGTCTTCCACAAACTAGTTAACTATATGGTAGAACATTAACCATATACAATTTCAGAGTTCCCAGTTTCGTTAGTAGATGTTGCCATTTTTACATTGGAATTCCAGACTTCATAATCCTTAGTTATTCACACTTGAAAAGTTGAAATGTAAAAAAAATTGTACTGGGGATAACTTCCTGATGATCTTTCATCAGCATTGTCGTGGTAAGAAAGTTATGGAAAGCAGTGAATTTTTGGGGTTCTGTTTTTCTGTCTGACGTGTTGCAGAGGAAGAGGTAAAATCTGTTGGGGTTTTCTTGACTCCTGTCAAAGGGAGGATGCAAAAATTTAATTATTAAAGTCAATAAGGTGCAAAAAACCCAGTTGTCCTTCATCAGTTCTTAAGGTTAGTTTTTTTTGCCAGATGTCTTCCAGGCTAACTGTAGGAATATCCCTGAATAGCAGTTACTGGGAGAGTAATGTAGGGATATGGACAACATCTCTAACTAAACTTAGGCTCTTTTGACCTGATGAAACTGTGCAGGTGGATTAGTGGAATAACCTATACACATGTGAAGATATTTATCAAATATTGTGCTTTCTTACAGCCTTTAAAGTTAGCATTCACTCTGTTTTGAACCGTGCTGGCTTGTATAATATTCCAGTTTATGTATGCTGACTAATACATTGGCAACTTTTCTGAACAAGTTTATTCTTATCTTGAGAAACAGCAGCAACTACTGCATTTTAATTAGGAGCTTGAGAACTTGCCCCTGATAGATGCAATTCCACGTTGACTTGAAACTCAAGTTAAGTGAAAGCTGTTGCTGAACTGGGGGAAGTGTTGTGTCCTCTTCTGGCTTGGTTGTGTTGGCAGTTGTGCTGGCAATGGTGACATGGTGAATCATACCAGGAAATTGATCTGGCTGAAATAAATCTATTTTTATTTCCCCAGCTAGCTTTCAGATGGATCATTTCCCTGACCTGACTCACCATGTGCACAAGCAGTAGTGCTGGCACATGCAGGACTGCAGAGGTGCAGGAGACCCCCTGCCAGTGGCACCCCCACCTTTGCAAGAGTAAATTTATTTTATAATTAAAAGTGATTTTAACCAAAAAAACCCACCCAAAGCTTATGATAGACAGATATCCTTCTGAGGCTAGTGAGCTGCTGGCATCTGGCAGTTACTCAAGATGAAATTTATATTTATGGTTTTCAGAGTTCAGAATATACATACTGTGTTGGTGGACAATCAACAGAACTTCAGATAATGTTATTTTTAAACCTCTTGAGTTTTTAGTTTTCTGTAGGAGAGTTTCCATGCACTTGCTGCTACATTTGATAGCATTTCTGTAAAAGTAGATTCTGGCTGAAACTCATTCTTTGCAAACCTACTTTGGTTATATACCAAAATTTGGAGAACGTTCAAGTTCTTTATGATTTCAACTTGCACAATGAATGTTTGAAATGAATTTTTGTTGTAAACATTTGTATTTGGGATCCCTTTGGGTGGTTTTCAATCACAGCCAAGATCTTGCACGTTCAGTTTACACAGCACGTGTAGGATTTTATGTGGAACTGCTGTTGGCACAAAGAGGCTTGTGTAGATCTGATGAGCTTTTCCCTTAGTTGATCAACCTGTCCTTGCAGCAAAGGAGACAGGGAATTGCTGTGATGTGTAGCAGTGTGGGCAACCATGCTGCTATTAGACCAAATACATAAACTTTATGGTAAATGAGTGTCATGTTTTTCAGGCAGATACAAACACTTTCCCATTTGCCACAACCATAATGCTATCCCTCTTTTCCAATAAAAAATTTGGATTTTTTTTTTTTTTGTATTTCTAACACTGAGTTCACTTACATTCTCTTCAAGAAAATAGCTGAAGATATTATTTAGTCTACAAAGAGAGAGGTGGGGAAGCATGGTGTGTTGTCTGTGGTATAATAGCTGTATAATACATACTTACACATAAATCTAAGCAAGGTATTTTGTTTTTTGACAGCCTTCTGAATATCAGTATAGTTACAGATAGATAATGCCACAGGTGTTGAGTCTGTTGGTTGCAAAAGGTTTCAATGATCTGCTGTAGGTAGGCAAATAATAATAAATATTGCCTTTGAATATATGTTTTCTTTGGAATAAAAGTGAAAGCTTGGCCCACAAGGTCACATTCTAAGAAGCTCTAGTATTATTATAGTATACATAGATAGTTTTGAGTGGTTTTGAGGAACACACTTCAATACTTACATAAGAACAAAAAGTACAAATTTATGTTGGTTTCTTGTAATGAATTTTCCTAAAAAAGAGGTAACAAGTTCCTGCTCCAGAGCTGGGTAAATTAAGGGGGAGAAAAAACCTCTTTTTATTGAGGGGCAACAGGAGGGCAAAAGCATCACTGTGATCATCCGTAGTGTGCCTGACCTTGTTGTACAAATGGAAAATATCTCTAGAATAAAGTGACTTTTCCTGGATAGAAAGTCAAAGGTCATCATATTCAGTGGAATTGTTGTCACTGGTAAATTGCCTCACAATAGGCATTTTTTTGGTAGTAAATATGATCCTACATTAGAGCTTTAGCATAGTAATAGCCTTTCCTTTCTTGCAGTCCATTTTATTTCCTAAACAATGGCTGTGGTTGGTAGGCTGTTGATATGAATATAGTAGTAGCTATAACATAAAGTTTTTGTACCAATTAGATGCATGGTTTATAAAAAGAGTGGCTGAGCACAATCTCTGGCTTTTACCCACTGACATATTTTCAGATGTTCCAAGTATCTTCTTTGGAGTTCCTTAAAAATCTGTTTGTATTTCTTCACTTAAGAGTGTGTGTATTTTATTTTTTAATACACAAAGCAAGAAATTAATCCATTCATTTGCATTTTAATCTTTCCTCAAAAAGATAAATATTAACAGTTACTCTTCACTAAGAAATTAGATGCATTGTGCTTTAACTGATGCTTGAAGAATGTATTAGTAAATGCTGTTTAGAACATGCCATGTTTAGCATGTGAAGAGAATGATGTTTAATCATGTGCTATCTTAAATACAAATGTTTTTTAGACTATGTGAAGAGATTTAAATTGGAAAGATAGGACTCAGAAAAGCACATAAAGATGGCAGTTTCCTTAAGTCCTCACTGTGGGAAAAGAAGTGGATTTATTTATTCTAATTATTTTTTATTTTTTATTTATTTTAAAATAAATTTATTTTTAATAAATTTTTAACTGCATTGATGTGCTTTTTTAGCTAGGGAATGGTGTGAGCTGCTGTGAAGCCTGGGATACAGACCAGGGAACAGGAGCAGTAAAGAGCAGGAGAACTTTCTCAGGGTCTGTTGAAAGGATAGTGTCCAAGGAATTAGGTTTTTATGCTCACTCCATACTCAAGAGCACTTCCATTCCTGACAGAGAAGCATGCCATGATGATTTCAGCTTCTACTGTAGTTAAAGCTGCTGCTTCTCATTTGAAATGGTAAGAATGGAAGAATTAGAATGCTTTGCAGACATTTTCCTTTTGGTTCATATTCCTGGCCTAAGACTGTCATTTGTTTTGTTGCACCTTTTCTTTGGCTGGAGTTGTTCTTGTTTGAAAGAGTTCCTGGTAGATGCTGCTATGTTTGCATGGTTCTCAGCAGCTGGTGGGCATGGCAAGGGTAGAGAGAAAATGGGAAGGAGACAGAGAATGGAGACATTTAGAAGATGGGTTGGATAGGTTGGGAATGTGAGAAATTTTGGTATAGAAATGAAGTAACTATTGCTAGATACAGTAGCATCAAAGAAGGAAAAAAGTTTAATAAAAACCATTAAGCATTAGCTTTTTGTTTGTTTTTGTTTGAAATACTACTTTGTAATTATAAGAAGAAAATCTAGAGAATTAGAAATAATACCTGGAAATTCCCAGCTCAAATACTACACTGGAAAGTAAAGTAATATCTTGCTAGTAAGATGCCTGTCACCCAGGGATTTTAGTAAGGAGCTAGTGTTGCAGACTGGCAAAGCAACTCTTTCATTTATCAACTCAATAAGAGAAAAATCCATAATTTAAAGAACAGGGTGTGAAACTCAACTTGGATATTTCTTTATTCCTCAATGTGTGGATGTGAAAGCTGGAAAACCAACAAAGGCAGAGATATCTAAATATCTGAAAGAAAATTACCATAGAAAAATACTATGTATTAAATGGAATGAATTTATAACAGATGCCAGGATTCATTAGACAGCTCAGAAACCCCTTGGCTCTAAAGTTATCCAGAAAAGAAGATGGAATTATCATCTGGAACATATGTTAAGAATGAAGCCAGAGCATCTGTCATGGAAAGCATGCCACTGGGCAGCTGGAGGAGCACACAGAAAGCACCAACTGAAAGAGTCTCTCCCCTGAACAACTACAGTAAAAAAGAAAAAGTAATTGTGGGACATCACACTGAATGTGCAAAGAATGACTCCTGAGTAGACAAAAAAATGGCCCAGGGTTTGCAGTGTAAATGGAAGGTTGTGCATTGTTTTCTGTTTAGATTGCAGATGGTAAGGGATGATTAAAAAATGAAGGTCATAATGGAAAAGTACAGGTTAAGTGCAGTACTTAATTGTTGTGTATTTTCATTTATTTTAGAATTTGTGTATAATTTCTTTAGCTGCAGAAAGAAGACTATGTAATCTTCAGATGCACTCCCACTGATTGGCTTAATCTAAAATAGAGCATTCAGGCTTACTTGGATAAAAATCCAGAATTATTTTATCCAAGTGACCTGCAGTCAAGAAGAGTACCATACAGGTACTTGCTTTTAATCTTTCTCTACATTTTATCACTTTGGAGGAGTTACTGAGTTTCTGAAGCAGCAGCTCTCTGTGCTATACTGTTGTTTAACTTGCCCTAGGATTAGCCTAGCATTACAAAGGCTTGTGTTAGAAACACCTTAGCAGAGTTTAGATTTTTTAGAAGACTTCTAGCTGGAAAGTGTGCTTTCAAATCTCAGTCTGTCTCTTGATCTTATGTAAAACATTTCATTCAAATATAACAATCTGATCTAGGCTTGTCCAATGTAAGTACTAGTAATGTCTTAGACTTGGTAAATTGTTTTCTGGTTTTTTTTCCCCCCTTATGATTTTCCAGGAAAAAAAAAAAGAGTATAGAAACTCTTCACTAGGTAGCATGGAAACACTCCCAACCAAGCCTGTCTGTGATACATTTGGGTTGCTTGGGTTTTTTTCCCCCTCTGTAGAATCATCTCATTGCCACCCAACCTAACACATGGGAATAAATGCTTCCTCTGAGAATTCTGAACAACCCCTTCACCTTCTGGATGCATTTTATGAATCTGAGAAGTGAATAAATTGTGTTAGTTCCACTTAGCAGGGTAACAAGTTTAGGCGAAGTGAATAGCTCCTCAGACATTTCAAAGGTGTGTTGCTAGCTGCAGCTTTTCTGTTTATTCCACTTCCAGTATAATGAGTGTTAGAGTGATTATTTATTAATAAAGGTGACAAAAGCTTGGAAATGCAATTCATCTGCTCTTAAAGGCTCGACATTCAAGAAACATGATTTGTTTTCTTTAAAAAATAAAGAGAGATATTTTTATCCCCTTTATGCATTTTGTGGTGGTGGAACTTGGTTTAGATGCCTTCCTCCCATGCACTGGAGGTAAGGCATCTGCTATTGTCTGTCCTCATGGTTACAGTTGTCAGAGCCTGCATGATTATGATTTTCTACCTCAACAGATTCTGCTTCTCATTTATTGTATAACTACATCCAGTCAGAAGTAGGTAAAACTTGATTTAACAGAGTTTTATCAGAATTGGTCCATTCTGCCAAATTCAGAGGAGTCTTTGGTTATGTTTTATGGAAAAAAATAAACCCTGAATATATTTTCTCCTTTTGTTTCCATGAGCATTTGGTTTGCTCTTTGTGTGCTTGGCAACTGAAGTTTCTGTGTATTCAATTTGTAATGAGCTACTTCCAGTAGTAATGAAGGCATGCTTAGAAGTTATGTCTCTGGTAATAAAAGAAGTGGAAAAACATTGTGTGGTGTACCATTTCAAGTTGTAGGTTGATTAGTATTTTGAAATACAGTTGACACAGTTGTCCTGTGATCAATCTTGAAGATTTTTGCTGAATAATATGTAACAATAAAAAATACTTGAGCTAAAAATACAGTATTACTACAAGCTTTGACCTGTGGTCAGCAAGTTGGCAGGAGTAGCCTTGTATTGTTTGCTCAAGGTTTGTTTGAAGAGAACAATTATAGGATGATCATTAAAAATATTGACATAATATTTTTCAGGAGCAGAGGATTAAAAACACAGTTTGAAGAAAGAGGGGTTTTTTAAGTATTCAGTTGGATTGCATTAAAGAAAGTAGGAACAAAAAGAAAACTGTAATTCTTCACTTGAAAAATACTTAATTCTAGTTATTGAGGAAGTGTTTGTTTATGGAAATTGTGTATTTGTCTGTGCATTTTCCTTGCACTGTATTGAAAGAATATTGATCTCTAACAGAAAGGGGCAACCCCTGCACATAGAGGTTCTCCAGGAGGATAAAAGGAGACCCTTAGTGTTGGGGGTTTTTTTGTTTGTTTGTTTGTTTCTTCTGAAGTATGAAGGAACACTTAATTCCCTCATTTTGATGAAGATTCAAAATCAAAGTAGACTTACAGGACAGTAGTTAAAACTAAGAAGGGTTGCTGGACTGACTGATGGTCTTGAATGAATGACTCCTTAGGATGGAAATCTGCTTTGCACAGATGACAGTGTGTGGGTTCCCAGAGTACAGCTCTGCTGAGGTTGTGCCAGCCTTTTGACTAAATTAGTTCTGTAATAAAAATTCAATGCTTCAGTCTTTGTCTTTCTGCTGTGTAGGGTCAGCACACCTGCCTTATTTTGTCCTTGTCTGTGACTCAACTTTATTCCTTTCATATCTGTTTTGACATGCTTTGGGAATTACCCATGAGGGGAGACTGGCATTTCCATCCACTTCCCCAACAGGTAATTAGGAGAGAGCTGATTTCTTCCCAAACTGGGGAACTAGAACCCTGGGCTGGAATATGAGATGCGTGGTTAAAGTCACCCTTCAGTTTAAATCCAGTTTAGGATTCTGGCTAAAGCTCAGGGAGCTGAACTCCACACTGCTGCCCGTTGGTGTTTCTGTTGCCAAGCTGGAGAGAAGTTGTGACTCAGATTCTTCCTTTGTGAATGAGTCCACGTGGGCTAGTTGAAAATCCACTTGGAATGAGAGGAGCTCTATATTTTCCCTAGTAAAACTAAGTGGAATAAAGAGGGTAACTCATGTCCAGTTAAAAACCAAAATAAAAATATCTCTCTGAAACCCCCTTTTCTTAAAATGTAGGCAGTCTTTAATTTTATGATGTTTGGAGATGATCTGTGACTGTTGTCACAGTCAGAGTGCTTCATGTATAAAAAAAGTTTATTGAATAAATGGAAGTTGCAGTTCAGCTTCAAAGTGAATATGTGAGAATTAATGGAAAATTATCAGTTCCTCATTAACCTCACTAAGCCAGGTGAACCAGTGTGGCTGTCTTTATGTTGCAAATTACCTACCAAAATGACTAGTTAGCTTCAAAAATACTGGCTTATGTTTCCAAGAAGTCTGCCAATTTAGATTATGTATTTATAAGCTTTTACTGGACTTGAAAATGTGGTGTTGGAAGAGATTCTGAGTGTTAGTTGTCTGTCCCCAGTTTTGATGTGGAGTCAAAACCAAAAAAGCCCTTGCATGATGTTTGTCTGGGGTGTTCTTGAAAGCTCCAGTGACCTTTCCACACGGTATTGTTCTGCAACTTAACAAACTTTATTTGGACCAACATTTTAACAATATGTAATCTAAATTTCCCTGCTGATCAGTTTTTGTACTGCCATCTGTAGATGTGAAACACAATTCATCACTGTCCTTCTTGTGAGACTCGCATATTTTAAAATTATTGTATTCCACCTCCCTCTTGTTCTGTACCATATTCTTTGGTCCAGGCTTAAGTGCAGCCAGTTATTTTCCTTGCACATCAAACTTAATATTTTCTTACAAACAAACACAAAACTTTACACTTTCTCAGGACTTTTATTAACACATCTTAGTACAGTTAAATTTTCTGATGGCTTTTTTGTTTGTTTGTTAAGAATATTTTCTTTGTTTAATATATTTTAAAGCTGGCAATAGTGCTTAACTTTTAGTAATTTTTATTTAAATATTTTTTTCTGTTTAGGTTGATTTAGTGATAATTGGTTTTTTTTCTAAAGAAAGAGGTGGCCTTTTAAAATTAAAGCAACATATTTTTGTGTTGTTTTGCTCTCTGGAAAAAAAACCAACCTATTTGTTTGAATAAGCAGAGAATACTGGTTTAACCTAAGGAAAATAAATACAGTGATATTCTGAATTGTCAGAGGTGGTGAAGATACCCTGAGCTGTGTTTTTGGGGGGCATTTTTTTGTTTGTTTGCAAAAAAGGGCTCTGTACTTCAGTAGACTTTGGAGTGGATTGGATGATCTAGGAGAATAATGATCTGTGGATCTCCTGGGCTATTCCTTTTGTACCAGCAGCTTGTAAATGTGGTTATATATGAAATAAGTTTCTGAAGGGTTTCCCTTCTTCCCTTTCTCTTACCTCTAGCAAAAGGGAGTAGGGAGCAGCTCGTATGTTCCTGTCACTAAGTGTTAAGTGTGATGCAGTTTCCCTGCACGTCCTGAAAGTTTGGCAGGTACACCTCCCTTTTTTTGGGAGACTTGCAGGCAGTCTTCTCACTGACATTTCTCTGTCAGACAACTCTTATTTTAGAGCTCAAGCAAGGTAATTCCTAGGAGAGCAGTCACATGTGACTGCTGGAGCACAGTAGTTCACCTTGCTCCATTTAGCAGTCAGTGATGGACTCGATGTGGTACCTGAGGCCACTGAAGAGGAGGAGATAATCTTCTTACAACCCAGAACAAATCCCTTGGTGAAGGAGGATTCCTCCAGGTTCTGTCCTAGTAAAAGGTGGGGGTTTCCTGCAGTGGGTAGGCATTTCTCCAACAAGACAGCTCCATTAGGAGGAATTTGCACTTCAGATGAAACCTTAACACGGAGTGGTTTGCTGGTTTTCGTTTTATTTTTAAATAAGAAACAGTTTTTCACACAAAGCATCATTTTTTGCCATTAAGTTCACAGCTTCATCTTTTAGGTGTCCACAGAAATGTTTGAGATTCCATCCCCAAGTAGGGAGGGCCTGTCCCACTAACATTCTTTTTCTAACCTTCCAGCCAGTGACAAGAGAAGTTCCAAAACCTGCAGATAGTCCAGTCAGGTTTAACTTGCTGATCACAGCTGCCCTAATATATGGGTACCTAGGAATATGTAGCCAACAGTAAATACTGTTCCTGATAGATGTCTGTTCTGATTTCCCTTTTTGCTTATCCCACTTCTAGCCTCCAGCTTCCCCTGATATCCATGACTTAGGACTTCTGACATATGTTAGTAAGTACTTGGCTTTGAGGGCTTGGATTATTTTGGAGGTAGCAAATGCCATGTAGTGCTAGCTGGAGATGGGTATAGTTTTCATGGGTAGTTAATGTACATTTCCATGTAGAATTCCACTTAAATTCAGTGCACTCTGTCCTCTTCTGCTACAGTTTTTATTGTATCATGGCACTTCACACTCCTTTTGTGGTTTTAGACTCACAATCCCTACTTATTAAGCAAATTGGGTGTTTTAATGTGGTGCTACAAGTGCTCATTAAAGCTATTTTTCCAACAGCTGATCATTATTTCACCCTTTTTTGGATTTTTTTTTTGTTTTAAATTTCCTTTTCTTAAATTTGAGAAAGCTAGCCAACAGAGATTTTTATTTCATTTGTTCTGTGTAAAATAGTCAATTTATTTTCCGTTCTTTGTTCTTACAGCTCTTAAATGCTTATAAATCTGTTTTTGGTTGCCAGGAGTAGCCTAGAAAAGTTTGTCTTGTTATTCTTACCTGTGGATGTAGTTGGATGCTTTGTGGTACCAGACACAATAAGGACTCCATGTCTGTCATTTATCTGCCAGTTGCTGGAGGAGGAGAAAGAGCGAAGCAGAGACAGTTTTCTTCACCAAGATTCCAAGATCCTTTAATAATTTACAGCTCTTTTTTATACCCTTTTAACTTCAAGGTAAATGGACAAGAAATCAGCCACCCCCTGGGGTGATTGGCTGGGGTGCCACAACACCCAGAGTCAAAACATCTTTCTGCTGTTTTACAAACAAATGCCAGCAAGGTCACTGCTTAGTGAGAACCTTTACTATCCCATGGGAAGGAAAATTCACTTGTGCAGCATTTTAACACCCATACCATGTCAGCTAAAATATGCATTTCCAAATAGGTCAAATGTTTTGGGAGTGTGAATCAGCTTTCTGAAACCTACCTCTGAATTTTGAAGTCCCTCCTCCAAGAAGCATAAAATACAGGAATAGAAGAATCAGAGCTGCAGACTTTACTGCATTTTAAAATTTTCATTAACTTATTTAAAAATAAAATCTTTTTTATTGGACGTGTGTCCAGTGACCCAGGTGACATTGTTTTCAGCAATCTAGATGATGATATGGATACTTCTTTTTAATCTGTGTCTTGACTGTACCAAATTAACTCTCCTGGATTAAAAAAACTAACCTGAATATTTCTTGAATAGCCTTCTCTTGCAGTTTAGCAATTATTTCTTCTGCATTATATAATGTAAAACATCATGGAAGTAGTGTAAGATGGTGATAATAGAGCAATTTTGAATCCTGGCCTAATATACTTTACCTTTGTGGTAGCAAAGTTTGCATTTTCTTCTTCTAGAACTCATTTTCATAGGTACAATTTCCTCAGAAAACATACCTGTAGGATGAGCTGCATTTTGCTGTTCCCTTCTGTAAATAATGTTTGCTTAATGGAATATGAGGGATGTATTTTTGAATTGTGCACAAATTAAAAATTGGAAAGTAAGTTATTTTTTCAAATATTAACTTATTATTTACTGAAGATCCTTTGTCATTTGTTAGAGTTGCCTGGACTATGAATATGACCCTTGTACAGAGAAATATTTTTAAACTTATGCCTTAGTACCTTGACTCATTGCTTTATTAATGTTAGATTTGAAAGACTTACATGCAACCTGACAGAAGTGAGGGGATAGACACAGATGGGAGGTAATGCTTAGAGTTCCAGCCATCAGTGTCTTGGCTGGCAAGGAAGGACCTGTGAGTAAAATCATTTTAGTTCACATCAGAAACACAAATTGTGACTTGCAGTGCATTAAGGGAGTGTAAGTGAAACTGAACATAGCTATTAAATACTTAATATATCTGTAATAATAGAAATTTGCTAGTGAATACATTTAAGAAGTTCGTTATCTAGCTTCAGACATTGAAGTAAGGTTTCTAAGACAAAACATGAATTATGTTTAATACTTGAGAGCTCTTGTAGAAATGTATTGTTATATGTGAAACTGAGCATATCTTAATGTTTTACAGATACAGCGAGACATTTTGTAGAGAAAATGATGAAAGACACTAATATTTAAATCAAACTCAGTAATGTCACCATATCCTGCAACTGAATGCATATGTTCTGCTGGAGGTTTTGCCTGTACAGGTCTATGCTGAGCCCTGTTGAGATGAATTTCAGCCTGCCAGTGCATTGCTCTGGTCTGTTACAGCCTTACTTCTACAGTAATTTGCCTGTAAAATTACAGATTCCAAGCTGACGTGGCACTGTCTGTTAAATATACACACTTTAAGATTGATTTGAAGATTAATTTGAGGGTGAAGCTTGGTAACAGGAGACTGAACAAAGGCCTTGACATCTACACTTTGCCTTCAGATTGGTATTGGCTTCCATGGGGTTTCTTCCAGGTGTGTCCCACTGGTGGCTGGTGGGATACAGGGACTGTGGAGATCCCTGCACCTCATCAGAGTTTTGCTTGAACTCTTTCTAGGTGACCTGTGCTGGTGGATGATGAGAGAACTTTGACATGAGACAGTTATGTCAGTTATGTGTTATGGGTCGGGCCAGGCTTCAGCTGTTATTCTAAGTGAATTAGTAAAATCTTTGTTCAGAAATACATTCTGTGTTCTCTTTCTCCATTCTCACCAGGGTGTTGGAATTTTACATCCCAAGGGGTGAGCTCCCTGTTTTTCTGAACATGCTGCTTCCTTGCTGGGTCTGCTGATTTGTGTCGGGCCTGTGATCTTTACACCTTGGAATGGCTCTAAATATTGAGGTGCCTAAATAAGGAGTTAGGGTCTGCCTTCAAACAACTTAGACTTATGCTTATATGTAGCTAATTTGCAAAATTACAATGTTATGTGTATCATTTTATGCATAATTAATGTTAAAAAAAAAAGTAAAAGTATTTTTAAGTCTGCTTTGCACATAATTGCAAATTCATGGAGTGCAGACAAAACCATACAGTATTCTTAAAAGTGTGAAGATGATGTTGAATTACTTCTATCCACAAGGGAATCACACAGTATATTGGTGGTGTGTTCTGCAGAAATGCTGTTACTCTAATTCAGCCCACCTCAAGAGCCAACGAGAAAGATCTTGATGCAAAACATACTTCACAGCAGAAGAGAGCAGGTGCAAAACAGCATTTTTTTTTTTCCAAGTGGCATCAATTGTTTTCCCTGCAATATGTAGGAACACCAGAATATTTTTAGATGAAAAAAAATTAAAAAATTATCCATTGCATTTGTGATAGCTTATCTGTTTGGGTTAGTTATTTATCGTTTGCAGTACCCATAATGCTATCTTAAGCATCCTAATTAGGTTTCATCTTTTCAGAGGGAGGCTGGAAGGCTGTGGTGCAGTTGTGGTGCTGTGGCTGGGTGCACACAGCACAGCTGCTTTCTGATGTCAGTCTCTATTTCAATGCAACGAAAAGTGGGAGAGGAAGAGCGTTAAAAGGCAGTTTGTAAGGGAAAAAAAAAGTGTCGTCAGTAAGCAAATTATTTTTGTCTGTCTTGTTTTGATTAGGATATGAAATGACAAGTAAAGTCTGATTGCTACAAAAGAAATTACATCTGGAGAATTTAACTGGGGCAGTTCCTGAAACTTTCTGGTGAAATGTGTTATTTTGCCCCTGCGCTCAGGAAAAGTCTTGAGTCTCCTTTAGTAAAACTTCTGTTAATACCCATCTTCACCTGCTTTTCAAGCAGAGCAAAATTCTCTCCTCTCAGTGCTCTGTCAGGAGTCCTGCTGCTGTGTTCAGAGCCACTGGAAGAACGTTGGCTTCCCTCGTGGATCACTGTGGAAGGTGCTCAGTACTTGTTGAGCAGGTGAAGCATCGTGGGCTTGTTTCTGCCCTTTGTTGCTCACATCCTTTTGCTGTGCTGACAATAACCTGGCATCTCAGGGAGGATTTCTTGGAGTTTTCTTGGATTGTGTAGATCAGGTGAAAGAAGTGTGGATGATTTCTACTCATCTTTGTGCTCAAGGGTCTCAGTTTCCAGAACACTTCTTATGATAAATGAACATTTTTCTTTCAGATAAATCCCCGCTCGCACGTGGGTGTTGTGGGAAGGCAAGAAAGGTGAATTCACAAGTTGTAGTGAAAAAACTAGATTTTTTGGGCTCATTTTGCTTTCTTTTGGTTAGTTTTTTATAAATAAAATCCCAGAACATGTGAAGACTTTGGAGAGATTGCATATAATATAAAAACATATTCTGTATTTTAATAGAAAAAATGTATTTTTAACATGTATTAGAAATTTCTCATATTCTCTCAGAAATATAAAAAAGGTTAGTAGTGTTTACTAATATGAAAAAATGAGTAATGTGAAAAAGATCTCTGGGTAACAACTAACTTGTTTTACTTTTTATGGTGACATGTTACATCATACTGCCTTCAGAAGAAAATAGTCAAAACGTTGTTTCTCCCTTTTTATTGAAATTCTTTATTGTTAATTGATAGTGTTAATTAATAGTGTTAGTTCTGTGCAAGGTTGGTAATTATTGAGTCATTCCTCATGAAACTCTCCACGTAAGCCTTCAACAGTGATGTAATCTTGTTTCCTATGCTTGATTTTATGATGAATTACTGATTTTTTTCAAAGAGCTCTATACTGATGTGACTAATACTTTTTAAGAATTGAGGAAGTATAGATTGTGAAATAATTAATTTTTGTTGATACCAAGACTGAAACTTCTGAGTGTTTTGTGGTTAAAAATGTTTGCAACTTGTCTGTATGCCTGTACTAAAATAACTTGGTTTGTGTTTCTTCTGTAGGTTATGATTTATTGGATAATTCTTAGAATTAAAAAGTTGTTGCAGTAACTTTCACAGATCTTTTGTATCTATCATAAGAAAATAAATCAGATTGTGAATTACACTTACCAAGACCTGTGTGTAATGGTTTGTTTTGAGTCTGGAGCCCCACTGCTGGGATGAGAATTAGTGTCTACTATTAGATTAGGTTATATATATATATAAAAAATAACTTTTTGGTGCCATGTCCTTGTAGGTTTGTTTGTTTGTTTGTGTTTTTTGTTTGTTTGGGGTTTTTTTCTGCTTATACTTTATTTGGAACCAAAACAGGGAGAGAATCAATTATCATCATGACTTTGTTTAATATAATTATTCCCTTTTTTTGTGTGTGACCTGGGGTGGCAGCTGAATGTTGAGCTCTTCTGTATTGCTTCAGTATAATTCACATCACCTCAGAATCCTAATCTGTTCCCAGGCTTTTGTATAAATGAATCACACTGTGATTTCTGTTGGAATTAATTTTTTTCAGTTACTCCACATCCAGTTAAGGTAACTGGTATTTTAACATTGCTGATATATCCATTCTTTGCTGTATAAAATGATGACTGTTCTTTGTAGCATTTTTGTAGTTGAAAAAGTAATACAAATTAAAAAAAAAAAAGTCTTTTTTATTATTAACTACATATGCAAAAAAGGGAACATCTGCCTTCCAAATTTTATTCAATGATTGTAATTAATAGGTTAAATAAAAGCTGAGGCAAGCTTTGAATTTTGAAGCATTTGCAACAGCTAGTAATCTGACTTACTGCAGACATTTTTGTCAAAGTTGAAAAAGTTAGAGCTAATTAATTTCTTGGGAGACATATGATGAAACTGTAGGTGTGATAACATATTTGAGTAACATATGGTCGTTATGGGGCACCTTTCTAATGATTGAGCACTAAGTTAAATATAGACTTCCCAGTTTTTCTCTTCTATTAGTGGTTCTTATTACAGTTTCAACTTCTCTTATTCTCTGTTGTGCATGAAATAGATTTCTTGATGTTTGTAAGAAGTTTAAAAATCTTACTACCACAGTGCTGTGCCTTGTTGGAATTCCCTGAAGCAGACAATTAGTCTGTCCCAGCCTTCTGATTGAGGTGGCATTAATTGAGAAGATGTGCATTTTGACCTGTGTTTGGTAAAATGGGAAATCTGCTGCTCAATATCTGGGTGCATGTTCTTGAAAGTAGGAGTTGGAAGCATTTTTGAAGTATTGGTAGAAACTCTGTGTTGCTCCCCCTTGTACAAGTTCCTTTAAGAAGCTATTGCAATTTATTATGTCATAAAAAGGTGGAGAGGGGGATTTTTGGAACAATTTCTTTTTCAGTTTAAAAAACCATAATAAACTATCATGTTTCATCACAGGTGGTTCTGCCATTCCTTAAGGGTCTGCATTTAAAGGTTGTAATAGAATAAATAAATGTTTTCTTTTGTAATGAAAATAATCAGAAGCTCTGTAGTTTTACATTTAATTTGTCTATTATAATCCAGAGCAAATGTTAAAATTGATTATTTCTGTCAAGAAGTGGAGTCAGCAACCCACTATATAATTTAGTGATAGTGACACGCAAATGAGGAAGGAAGTAAAGATATTTCAGGTGAAAATGAGGAACAGAATGGAAGGAGAGAGATTTTGTTTGGAGAAAGGGATGAGGAGAGAGCTGCTGCTTGTGGTGAGAAAAGGTAAAATATACATTTTGATGGGGGCTAAGTGTGTGGGAATTGTATTTTAAGTTGAGTAAGAATTTTTTTTGCAAGTCACGCTTTTGCCTGTTTCAGTATGAAATGAAAGATGTGGGGGTTTTACTGCTTTAAAAATGACAATTAATTGGATTCTAAAGTAACTCTTGCTCATCAGTTTTGTGTTGCTGGAGCTGGTGCTGATTTATCACAGAATCTGAATTCATAGTAGCTGCAGCTTTACTTTTGAAGCCTTGTCATACAGCCTGTAACTGTGGGTGGCTACAGAATGAAGAAGGATTTAAACAATTACAAGCAATGTGGTAATGATTATTATTATTTGAATGTGGTCATACTTTTCTTAAGGGTGAAAATTCTGTGAAATTCTGAAAGGAGCAAATAGGGAATTGTGTCTTGGTAGCTGTGCTGTTAGTGGAGAAGAAACAGCCTAAGAAAGATAAGACTGGGAATGCAACCAAGACATCTATCACTACAATGTCATTGGGACTTACTTGCTTACAAGTCATTGATGACATTTAATTTTTCTTTTAGTTACTTTTTGTAAATAGTTTTAGTATTTTCTTGCCTTTTGTGTGTGTGTAAAATGCTCAGATTATATTTTCTGACGGGCTCTTTGGCTAAAGGGAACCAATTAGTGATTTCTACCAATGAAATTGTGTTTTTCTCTTTGCTTTCCTTTGGTTACACCTGGCACTTATGTACTAAGAATTACCCATGAAAATATTTTGAATGGATATAGTAAATTTCAGATAGGGTTAAGCTTGCCACAGCCTACCTCCTCCCAAAGCCATCCAGCTGATGGTTTACTTAAATATTTATTTCTGCATATCTCTGAAGAATTAAGAGCATGATCACAGATGGAAATAGTTAGAAGCACTTTTAATTCTAGAAGTGTTACTTTAACATTTGATGAGTCTTCTTCTTGTTAAATTGGATTATTTCTGTAATTTTTTTTTTTTCCTAAATGTAAATTGTGAATAAAATACTGTTTCAGTAGTAGAAAGTGAATGAATACCTGTTGACAATACAGATAGAGGGATGTAAGTGAGGAGGAGGGCAGCAGTTATGTTCAGTCCTGCTGGGCTTGATATGCTGTATACATGAGACATTTGTGTATTTTTAATTTAGCTTGTTTGCCTACAATTGGTATTTGTATGTTTTTATTTTAGCCTGTTTGTGCACAAGTAGATATGTTTAATTCTAGAGTATTTGCATCTGAAATAATCAATAGTATTCTTGGTATGCATAAATTGTAGTGCCAGATGTGAGGAGGTCAGGATTCCAGCTATTCACATATTTAGTTATTTACTGTTAAAAATTGCTGAAGCCCTGAAGGGACTAGTGATCAGGGAGGAGGGTGCATGTTAAAAATCTAATTAAAAATATAAGAAAAAAAAAAAAGCATCTTGTGGCTCATGATGAACTCTCACATCTAAGCATTTTTGGATGCTTTCATAGCCATCTGTAGAGGGAGGATCGTTGATTATGCATCAGCCACATAAAAGAGATTATTCTGATACATTTCTTTCTTCACCAGATACCATTTTGCTGCAAAATTTTATGGTATCTTGATCAAATGATAAAACCATTTTTTTTTTTTAAGGGCTGGTAATAACAGCCTACTCTATAGAGAACACAAACTATATGCTACAATGAAAGGTTGAGTTTCTTTTAGTGGTTTCTGATAGCTGTATAAATCATAGGAGGGATGAAAATCTTGATGAATCATATTTAAAATGAGTCACCATCACTACCAGACACCCCCTCGTCCCAGTATTGGTGTGCTTATTTGAATGTTCAGGTGAGCATTATTTAGTCTGTAAATTATGAAACTAATGGAATTAAAAAAAATTAATTTAAAATTTAAAAATGTGTACAAAGTTGTTAAGAGAAAGAAATCTGCCATCTGCATTTGTTTAGGAAAATAGAGTGTACTTGGAATGTTCATCAGAGCAGTTAGACTCTGTGACCTACAGAGTGAGCAATAATTTACAATAAGGGATGTAAAAGATCCTCATAGTTTCATAGGGGAGACTGACAGAATAAATTCCTGTTCTGTTGCTGATTGCTTTGTCAGAGGTGTTAGATCACAGCAGAAACTTCATTTGCCTGATATGAGCTCCATAAAGATTTTTTTAAATGGATTTAGCATAGCAGAAAGCAAGAGAACATGATATTTGTATTCGTGCATTTGTTTTCTTTCTAAAACAGTCTTTCAGCTTTCAGTATTGAAATAATTCCAAACATTCAAATGTTAGAATATGACATTTGGCACATCACATTTCTCATTGGGGTACAGATCTCTGTAATTTTTCTTGGATTTTTTTCTTGGGGCTGGAGGTGGGATGTAATAACCATTCACAACTTTTGTATTGCATTTGCAAAAAAATTACAGGGATTTTTATATTTTAGCTCTTTGCTACCTGTTCAGTAAAAATGCAGCTGTGGAAAATAACTAAGGGGAATTGCCTATTTTCTTTTTAGGTTTACCTCAACAGTTCAACACTGTGAAAGATACACTCAAATATTTTAGATTATGAATGAGCTGGAGTAATTTCTGTTGTTTTACAGTTCTCAGTTATTTGATAGTGTGAGTGAACACTGTTAATTCAGTTTCCAATTAGTTTGTGGGTTTCTTTTTTTTTTTTGGAGGGGTGGGGGGGTGGGAGGGGAGATAACTAGATACAGAAATACAGAAAAAGATGGGGTGTGCCAGCAGTTATTCCTTGAAATAAAATCATTAATTAAACTGTAAGTAAATAGTAATATGGCATGGAAAATTATCTGCCAAATATATATATATACATAAAATTAAGACTATATTTAATATGCATATAAGGTAGGCTTTCTAAATGTGACTCACAGAGATGTGGAGTTTCAGAAGTATGTAACAAATCCAGCCTCTCCAATTCAGGTCTTGGGAAATTTACTTTCTGACCTTGCCTCTCAATCCCATGTTCTCTCTATTTGTCTTAATGTTCTCCACTCTTGTTTGCCCTGCTGCTGGTAATTTGTCCTTAATCACAGAATCACAGAATCACAGATATTAGGGGCTGGAAGGGACCTAGAAGATCATCTAGTCCAACTCCCCTG
>WYEA01003515.1:41596-51964 GCA_033558465.1 Alcedo atthis
CCTTTTTCTATTAAGGAATGAGGGTGAACACTGAGATATTAGGAAAATCAAGGTAGGATAATGAACGTGATAGACTAAATAAATAGAAGATATGCTTTATTAAATTATTTCCTTAAAAACATGCAGCTGTGTAACCTAGTTGTCATTTCAGTTTTTTAAATGCACATACATTTATTTGTAATATCACACATAATTTTGGTTTATCACTCACATAACTTGTGACTTCATACCAGTTCTCCTTCTTGCTGCTCACAGTAACAGAGTGAATGAATTACTGTAGGTAAAATAAACTGAAAAAGCTCCTCAAGATCATATGCCAAAAATATAACACCAAAGGTTTTTTCCTTAATGTAACAGTACAAGGAATAGTTTGCAAGTTCAAAACCATATTAGCAGCCAGTCTCAGTGAGAGATGTATGTAGCCTTGGTCTCAGAAAAGCTGGTTTTTTTTTCTCTCTCTTTAGTTTGTGGTTTTATCTCACAAGTTAATGACCAACTTTGGATTTTTTTTCATTAACTTTTGAACTGTGATGTCTAAAATTGAAATGCCTTCTAAAGACCAGAGATACACTACAATTTTTCTTCATTGCATTTCATTTCTTCGAATTCTGGATGGTAAATAGCCAGTAACCTTTGCAGGTTCTCACTAAGCCTTTGTGAAAAGAATAATCTCTCATGCAAAATTTAGTTGTCTTCAGGCTTCATCATCCTGCAAAGAAAGGTGTCCTTTCCTTTTGGAGTTAATGAAAGATGCTCGTGTGTAAGAATTCAGAGTGTTTAAACTGCACTTTCCCATGGAAAGAATGAAATTGTCAATTACAGGAAGAAGGTGGTAAAACTTTGGGAATGTAAATGATGTGGTTTCTTAGATTAATGTTTCCACTCATGGGTTTAGGTAAATATTTACAAATATTATTTACACTGTAGAGTGCATAAAATAAAGTAAGATTTCACTGTTTGCCTAAAAAAGCAATAAGAAAAAATAAGTTGCTGTTTTGTGTAGCTAGCAGATAATTATGTCTTTGCCTCTAAAAGTAGAAATGATATGAAAGAAAGGAAGTTATTGCTTACTGATAATTGTTGCTGCTGCTGTATTACACAACCATTGCTGTCTTAAAATGCCTTGTGTAAGTGTGAAAAATAGAGGAGAATTTCAAGGTGTTTATAACAAAACCGGGCAAACAGCATTTTTGAGCTCTTTTTTTCCTGGTGCACACATTTCTCATTATTTGCAACAACAAATAAATTGAAAGATTCAGGTCTTCTTTGAATGAAGACTCAAAAGACAAGCTGGAGAATGAAATAGCACCAAGCCAGTACACCAGAGTTAGAGTTCTGTGCAATCATACAATGGTTTGGTTTGGAAAGGACCTCAAAGATCATCTAGTTCCAGCCCCCATGCCATGGGTAGGGACACCTTTCACTAGATAGTGGAAGTGCTCAAAGTCCCATCCAACCATTTCTTGGAACAGTTGCAGAGGGAGGGCATTCACAACATCTGTCAACCTGTTCCAGTGTCTCACCACCCTCACAGTTGAATTAGAATCTCTTTCTAATATCTCTTAATTTCCCCCTTTCAATTTAAATCCATTATTCCTTGTCCTGTTGCTACAAGCCCTTGTAAAACATCCCTCCTCATCTTTCCTGTGTCCCCCTTTAGGTATGAAAAGGCTGCTAGAAGATCTCCCTGGAGCCCTCTCCTCCAGGCTGAACAAGCCCAACTCTCTCAGTCTGTCTTTATAGGAGAGTGACTCCAACCCTTTTACTTGTCTTCATGTCCCTCCTCTGGACTTGCTCCAACAGGTACTTGCCCTTTGTTTGTTGGAGGACCTAGGGCTGGACACATCACTCCATGTGGCCATCTCATGAGAGCACAATAGAAGGGAAGAATTACCTCCCTCAGACTGCTCAGGATATGTTTGGCCACCTGAGTTGTGAGGTTACATTGCTGGGTAAAGTTGAGCTTCTTAGCAAGAAATTCTCCCAAGTCCTTCTCTTGCAGGTCTACGATCAATCCATTCTCTGTCCAGTTTGTTACTTGTCCCCAACCCTTGTGCCAAGCTGGACATATTCTGTATTTCACTATTAAATTTTTTGCAGTCTTGTTACTTAAATTTTGCATGTTTATTTGATTGATTTTAAATTACAAGTCGTTTTCATCCGTACCTGTCCACTAGGAGGTTGAATTGCATCGGTGATGCAGGGAATGACAGGAAGACTTGGAAGCAAACAGAAGCAAAACACGAATATATTTCTTTCTGCTTTAAATAAAATGCAACGACAATTGCACATGAAAAGGCTCTTTGCTAAGTGTCACACTTAAAGGAAAAGACCGTGGCGTTGGCTGTGTTCCACAGTCTCTTAAGCTCACAAAAGTAGCCCAGACAGTTTGCTGACCTCAGATAGACCTTTAAGTCTCTGACTTGTCAGACAAGAGGGGCAGGACTGTTAATTGGCATTCAGATCACAAGCAGCCACTGGGCTCAGCGCATAGCCAAGTGCTGCTTTAGGATTTAGACAAAGCCACTCTGGCAAAACATCCCAGTTGTCAGGGTAGCTGGCGGTTTCCTAAAGAACTGTTACATAATGGAGAGACTGAGAAAAGCTTTAGGATGCAAATTCTTTTTTTTTTTTAAAAAAGTAAAAATTAAGAAAAGAAGAAAAAAAAAATGTGGCTGCAATTTGTGAAAAGAAACCCCCCCCCCCCCATGATCTCATTCATTGTTTCCTCCTTCTGTTTAACTTCTCAGGGTCATAAATGTAGTTTGCTGTTTAAAACTCTAGTGATGTAACTCCAAAGGTATTTTGTGGAAGAGGGGAAGGGAATTAGCTGAAAGTATTTGAGAATCAACACTTAGAGATTTATTAGCTTTACTAGAGGTCAGCTATTTGCATTTCTTCTTCTTTGTGCTTAGTGTAATGTAAACTGGGAATTGGGCTATAGAGTGAATGTTGACGTTTGAAACATCCTGTGGAACAGAAGCGAACGTTGTGTTTATTGCTCCAGCTGCCTCCTCGGGTGAAATTGGGATCTAAAGTCTTGCTGGTCCCTGGCCAGATTTACAACCTGCCCCCCATGTGCCAATCCCCTTGCACTTTTGGTTTGGGTTTTTTTTTGGGGGGGGTGGAGGGTGCATTGTATTTTGGTTTTTTTTCCAGGAAGGAAAAACTGGAATCTGAAGGTGGTCAGAGAACACAACTTAGAGCATGTGTTTTTGTGAGGAGAGTCTACTTTTCCCAAAAGCTTTGTCTGTGAGGATGCTGTTTTGCCAAAATCAGGTGTACTTACAGAAACACTTATGCATCATCAGCTTTATTTCTTACCTAGAAAGCCAAGACACTAAATTATGTTTTCTAGCTGGTCTGTAAGCATGACTTTCACCAGTGCAGCAATAAGAGGAGTAAAAGATAATGAAAAATCATTTTGGGAAGTCTGAACCATTGATAATGCTGTAACAGTTTGAATAATCATGCCCAAAACATGTTGGCAGTAGTCATGACCCAGTTTTTTACCTCCACAAGGTGTTGCCAAAGTAACCTGCCATTAAACCAGTTGTATTTCATTAAGTGTTGGTAGAGTAGTCCTGCCTCATGGACAGGGTAATTCAGGGGTCCCAGTAGCCTGGGCTCTATGGACAGTTCCAACTGGTCATACATGGTGGTCATTCTTGGTAGGCTTTAGTGCTCTGGAATATTTGCTTTGATGACTGTATTGTCCATGTCAGGTTGTTTCTGACTTTTTATTTGCTTTGTTAACAGCTGCTGGTTTCTGAAACTGAGGTGGTGTCTAACTTGTCATTACTTGCTTTACTAGTTCTTAATAGGAAGACTTCAAAATAATAAAATATATGCACTGTCTGTGGAGGTGGTGATGCTTTAGCTCATGTTAGGCACTTATTTTTTTCATTCCTGATAGATGCATGCTAAGAAATTCCTGTTGAGTCCTGGAAAAAAGTTGATTGTCTCCTTTGGACTTCTCCCTGGTTGCTTACCTGAACTTTGGAAAGAAGGAGCTGGTGTTCTTAAACATCCTCAGTCTGTCTGAGCAAATCCAGCAGCCAGATCTCACCTTCTTGATTGTAATGCATATGTAACCTCCATATAGTGTTTTTCAGGAAGAATATTGTCTTAAAACAATAGTCTGGTGTGAAACCTACTAAGAATGTTACCTAAGAACATTAGCTTGATGCACAAATTTCTGCTCTTTTCATCTGCCTGCCTCTTTTTTTTTTTTTTTTTTTTAATCTCACCTTTTGTCTAAGCACATGCAAGAAATGAAAAATCTGGATGCAGCATTTTTGCAGGTTTTTTTTTGCAAATTTACAATTTTTGCAAATCTGGATGCAGCAGAAGTTTTTTTTTTTAAGAGAAAGGTGTAATTAAATGCAGTGAAACAGAGGTAACTAATGCTGGAGAAGTCAGAATTGTCTCTTTAAAATTTTCTTCTATGGAGCACACGGCTGATTAGTGTATATCTACATTTGTCTCTTATTTTTTTTAAATTATATTTTTAGTTGACTGATGCACTTAAGACTTAAGCTCATGTATGCTTAGACATATGCCCTGTAATAAAGTGAATGCAAACATACAACTGTGTTTTTGGGATACTGATAGTTTGTAAAACGAATGCTCTTGTGAAGTAATGTGTATTTCTGTGTAAATGCTGATAGCCATCTCCATTATGTACTCTCTTGCTCTGTCTCAAAGCTTTTACTTGAAACACAGAAACAGCACATGCTCGTGTGTCTAAACAAGGTACCAGGCTCTAAACTCCTCCTTATATTGGAATTCAGTGCAGTATTCCTCCTAATTAGTTGCCTTTGAGTCTCAGAGAGTCTTAAACAAACAAACAGAAAGCGGATGTATCTGCATGCAACTGTGCATGGTAATGATATGAATGAGTACCAAACATCCTTAGAGGAATATTTTCTGTTTATTATATAGCTGACTTATTTAATAATAAAGCAACTGAACCGTATTTATCTATCTGCTTGGAGCTGTTTAAGCATTTCACAGCTGTTTGTTTCCCTCTCCATCCCCTTCCTGTGTGTCAGTAGAAGTTACTGTTCCCATCAGAAATTTTGTTGTAAAATTCTTTGTCTATTTTACTACAAAATCGTCAGAGTTAGTTTAAGCAAATACCTTTTCATGTGCCAAGACAGACAGCTGATGAAACACTTAGATCAGCTAAACTCATGTCTGTCTCTCTCTAGAAGGAGGAAGAAGTGGTTGCTCACTGTGACCTTTGCATATGCATTTCAGCTTCCATCTTTTGGTGTAGCAGCAGTGTTCATCTAAGTGAGCAGTATTGGGCTGGGTAATTAAACTGTCATTAAAAATATACCAAAAAGCAAGGTCTAGCTCAATGTATTCCCATATTGCAAGTCAAATGAATGGTGGTGTTGATGCTATGCAGTGTTTGCCTTTTTTTTCAGTGGCTGGGTCCTGCCATGTTGTGAAATTTGATTTGGAATTAGTGTGAGAACTAGAAATACAACATCACAAAGATAGCTCTAATAGAAGACAACATTCAACTTAGAGCTGGTAGTGTATGTTAAAAGCCTAAAGAAACTAGATGAAAGCTGTAGATACAGTAATTACATTTTTATTTAATTTATTTAAGTATTTTATTTATTTAATTTTATTTAATTTTATTTATTTAATTTTTTTTTTTTTGCCAGATTTTTCTGTTTTTCTAGTGTCCCAGTCTTGGAAAGGTGCTGTAATCACCAACTTTCCTATGCTGATTAGAGATGATCATTCATGTTTCTTTCCATCACCTGTAGCCTGTCTTTCTTCCAGTAAGGTGTATTAATAATTTTTATTCCTTCCACTGTCTTCTTACTGGGCAGTCCCAATCTTTGCCTGTTAAGCTTTTCCTTTTTTAAAAAAAATTTTCTCTCAGCAGGTGCTGAATGAGAAATAATTCACCAGTGGTTAAAAGCTGGCAAATCATAAGGTAGCACCATTGGATTTTGGTTATCTACAGGTGGCACTGCCAAGATTATACAATTAGTATATTAGGGTTTGCCTTTGGAGAAAAGGCCAGTTCATGTTGGACTCCCAGAACATCACTGTGGTGGAGCAAATGGAACTGCTGAAAACCAAGAGCTGTGCAGATACCACCAAAGATTGAATGAAAATAGAAAAAATAATTGAATACATAATTTAAATAAGAATAAAAAATTATGTATTTTGTATTAAGCAGAAGGAAGCATGTGCACTCTGACCAAATAATTAAAAAAAAAACATTTGCTTGGAGCATATTAGAATGAGTAGCTGTGTACAAGAAAGACCTTTCACCACCCATTGTCTGATAAAACCAAAAGTTCTTGTTATTAAAAATAAATCATTTTGGTTCCTGAGGTCATTTCTGTAAAAAAAAAAAAAAGGGAAATCCTGAACATCGAAGGCTTACTATTTTTATGGTGCTATTTTGGCAGTTGTTTGCCTGTTCACGATGAGTGTTAAATGAGTGACCTGACATTTGTAGGGCTGTTAAGTTATTTAATGCAAACATCATCTTAGAACTGTTAGCCCTTTTAATGGTGAGTATGAACTTCTCCTGGTGCACACTGAGCTGAGAGAACAGCCAACTTGAAACAGGAGGCTAGAACCTTAGCTTCACTGGAGTTTACAGATTGCAACCAACACAATGCTGAACAGGTACAGAAAAAAAAAAAAAAAAAGCCCAGCCCAAAGTGTAGGAAAACAGCTAATTATAGTAATTGCAGCTGGTTTCAAAGTACTTCTAACAGTTTGTGCATAATGCTTACTTGAAAGCATCAAATGGGCGCTAGTTGTGAAATAGAACACCTGTTTGTTGTTGAGCATGTGTTTATGCAGATGATTTTTGTTGTCAAAGCACCTTGATGTAGAGTAGTCCTGTTTACATTTACATTCTCCCCAAAGGATTAACAGTGTTCTCTCAATAAATTTGCAGTCTATTCTCCTCTCAAAGGCTGCTGTTTGGAGGGTGGTGTGAACAAGGCAACAAGTGCTTGCTAATCACTTGAATATACATAATTAGCGACAGTCTGGTGCACTGGAGTCTTTGTACAACCATAACAATACTGATTGGCAGCAGCAGATAACAATAGTTGTGGCAAGGTGCTATTTGTTGAATATTTGAAGGTGTTTTTCCTTTTTTATTTGCAGTGGGCATTTTGAGTTAATTATGCCATTATTCTGGAACACTCTCACTGTGTTTTGTTAATGTCAGAGTTAAAGATCACTCACGTGGGCTGTTGTACACAAAGGAATAAGACCTTTAGTAAATCCTTTGCTTCTTTTGAGACTAAGCTGGTTTCTTTTTTTTTTTTTTCTTTTCTTCTTCCTTCATAATGTTATGAGACTAAGCTGGATTCCATTTTTTTCCTTCCTATTTAATACGACCTGATGTCAAACTAGAAGGTATGTCTAAAAATTTGGGAGAGGAATGTGTGCAGGGATAACTACCTTAGAAAACAAATAGAAAATAAGCTATAATAAAATTTATGAATAGCATAGAAGAAAATTATCTCTTGCTTTTCATGTATTTTATGTTCAAACAAAATGTGGTTTAATATGGCAAAATGTGTATTATTTCTAGGGAAATACTGGAATGAGTAGACTGTTCATGAACATCTAGAAAAATAGATGAATCTGTGGATTTGGCAAGGTTAGGTTTTATCAAACTTCACATTTCCTTTTCCTGACAAGGTAGCAGTCTTTCTGTATAGAAGTTTGGAATGTTGTATGTTGGATTTAGTCAGGCTTCTCATATTCTATGAATATAATAGAATATATTCATATATATATATATATATATATATATAATGATGGGATTACAATTCAAAATGGTATCAGTAATGTGGAGACACACTCCAAAATGATCTGCTTTACAAAGAAATGAGTATAGAGTGAGTGGCAAAGTAAGTAGCTCTTCAGAAAGAAGTCCATTAGGTACCACGGGTCATGAACTGGATATTATTTATATCACATTGTTGTGAAGAAGACAAACACAGGCAGGGATAAACAGAGCTTGTAAGATGCATCCTTCTGCTCAGTTGAGCACTTAAGGTCTTAGATGGACAACTGCATCCATTTCTGGGTGCTGCAGTTCAAAAAGATATAAAGACTGTAAGTAGAGACCAGCCAATGAGAATGATCAGAAATTTAGGGTATGGGACCCTTGACTATAGGTTTAATGAATGGTAATCACTGAGGCTACATAAGAAAAGTGAAAATAGTCTTTTCTTCTATTTAATAATTCCTATATATTGATATTAAATCATCTAGCTATCACTTGTCCACTACAGGGAATGGTCTGGGTTTGAGTATCTTTCCACTGGGTTTAGCAATAAAAACTAGGGTGAATAATTAGTGCTTCTCTGCAATCTCTTTATTATCCTTGAGTTACCTTTCTGTGCTTTTGTTATTGAGGGGTCCCACTGATTTATTTTCTGGTATTCTGGTTTTGATGATGAGCATCATTTGCAAGAGCCTTTCAGATTGTTTTCTAGTTACCTTAATTGTGTATTTACATTGTCCTGACATATTTTAACAACCTTTTTTTCCGACCTTATAGTATTTTCAGTAATCTTCTGCTTGTTTGTAAGGTCTGTGGCTGAATGTTGAATCAGAATGTATTCAGAACCAAAATGAGAGTCACTAAGATTGAAAAATACTAAGGAGAGCATCTTGTTACCCTCTAAACCAGAGTGCATTTTTGAAAGATAAACTCTAAAAAAATGAAATACTTTTTTACCAGCATATCTATTGTGTGGGAAAATTCTGTGGCATTTTTCCTTGAAGAGGTCACACTGAAATGATTCTTATACTTCCTTTCAGTCTTCAAATAATGATGTTGTGAATAAAAATCACAAAATATCCTATGCAGATTTGCACATAAGATACTCAGATTAGTGCTGAAATGTAAATTTGTAGTTGTCTGAGACTTGCTCAGAGTGTTACTTAAATGAAGCAGTAAAACTCCAGTTGATCTTTGCTGAGATCCCTAGTGACATGCTGTTTGAAAATCACTGTATCACTATTAAAAGATAAAATTTCTGTGGTTTCTAGTGTGTTTCATAGACTTTCTTGTCTGGGTACTGCTGTTGCCACCAGTTTGGCACTTTTGTACTCAGTATCATAGCCAGTTAGAGCTCTCTTAATGAATGTAGTGTGTCTACGTACTTCTTTTGCTGTGTATTTTTGTTTTCTCATACTAATTTAAGCCAGTTAATCCGTTACACTTTTCTATGCAAGGTATTCATTCATGGTAATCAAGTAATTTCTTAATAATTGTTCTGACACGTTAAGTAAACAGTTGTTTAAAGAGACTAAAAGCACTTTCTCTAGTGTGTGGAGTGTTGGTGGATTGAAGAATAAAAAAGTTGTGTTTAGAATAGCACAAATATGGATATATGATCTTCTAGGTCCCTTCCAGCCCCTAATTTCTGTGATTCTGTGATATATAGAGAGAGTGAACACACTAAAAGTACTGTCTAAGTCACTGTTAATTAGACAAGGAAGACTGGATGGAGGAGGCAGGATTTCTTCTCAGCCAGATCAGCTGAGGTGCAGTGAAAAATTGCATCTGAAATTCCTTGAGGGGTTTTGTTGGAAGTAAAGGGGTCTGAAAACAGACTTATTTCATGAGAATTAGAAATGTGTAGAGAACTAGAGTTTTTTTCTATAGCTTACTGATCATTGATCCCTTGATATCACCTTATCCTGCCCCATACGGAGATAAAAAGTACATCAGAGAATGGCCAGATCTTTGGGAAATGTTCTTCCCCTTAATCATCTCAAATTGTCTAAAGGGGGCTTGCTGTCTGTAACCAATAATCATGGCCCTGAATTGCAGTCATTGCCAATCAAACTGTGCTCTGGCAGTACAAGATGAAGCCATCACTGAAAACGAAATTATCTTGATATAAAATTCAACCGAATTAATCTTTAGCTATCCGGAAGAAATGCTTTTGTTAAAACTGTTTCCAGCTGTGTTGCTGATGCTTGCTGTTCTTAACCAAGTGCACACTTGCTAGAGAAAAATATGGAAGACTTTTAGAGAAGAGAAATTTCTGTGGCTTCTCCCTCACGGGATCTCAAATCCCCAAGGGAACGTCAGCATGGAAAAATGCATCAGCATCATAACAGGCACTCATCTGCAGCATGAGCCCCGGAGACAAAGCAGCATTTTACCTCTCAGGATTAACAAACATGTGTCAGCTTTAGTGCTGCTGTTTGGTAGTCAGGTGATAGACTGCCCATATGTCCTCATACCTCGTTCTGGCATGCGGGTTTACCCCCCCCCCCCCCCCCCCCCTGTCTATCTCTTTCTACGCGCGCGCGTCGTTCTGGTTGTTTTTGTTCTTGTACTGC
>WYEA01003515.1:71267-99923 GCA_033558465.1 Alcedo atthis
TGACCTTGTGTGCAGCTCTACAATTAGCTTTTTAGTGAAATTTAGGTTAGAAATCCCATGGGTTTTTAATTTCCACAGCATTGGATGGCATGAACACAGAGAAAAGTATATAACTATAGATACTTAAAATAGTAGATATAGATACTTAAAATAGTAGATAATAGATTTCATATCAAGATAATAATGGTGAAATTGAAGAAATATTTTTTATTCCACACTGAAAATATTTGTTGTGAGAAAAAGGTACGTATAATGTGTGCATATGCAAATGCATCTCTGGAACTTTGAACTCAAATCTAATATGTATAACCAGTATTACTGTGTTGGATGGGGAAATGTTTAGCTTTCTAGTAAACAGCATGAGTAATTTTCTTTGGGAGGCTTTCATATTAATTTATGAATGGTTTCTGGGTAGTATAGTTGGTATTCTGTCATTTGACTTAGAAGTTTGGATTCAGCTGTTGGCTTGGGTCATGAAGGAAAATAAGTTCCTTGGTCTCATCCTTCCATTTTAATGGACAGTGCTTTTTCAGAGACCAGTAGAACATACTGTAATTTACTTTTATCTCTAAATAGGGCCTGGTATGAGCACAGTAGGTCAAAGTTTATAGCCAGGTATGAGAGTTTTTCTGCTGGTGTGGAACATGCAGTTGCATAAATAGAATTGGAGTGTTTGCATGAATGACAGAGAAGGATGTATAATTTTACTGTCTTTCATGAAAAGAAAATAAACCAGAGGCAAAACCCAATGATAACAGTCAGAAGTCTATTTTAATTCTCTCTCTTTGCATGAAAGGGCAAATGTAATGACAGAAAAATAATGGCTGCTACTTCAGTACTTTTTTTAAGTATTGGAAATAAAAGACTTCCCAGCATAAAGGATGATCATTTTCAGCTTCAAGGAGTACTACTAAGTTTTTTTGTGTTTGTGCTGAAGTCATACATGTTGTATCATCAAAGCACATCTAAGTACTTGTCATGAGCCAAGCCCCACAGAAGTGGGATTTCTACCCATACTGAACAAAAAGTCAGTCCCTGCTCCAAAATACTAAAATTCCAAATATAAAACAAGGGACAGCAGATGGATGCAAACAGATGGGGGGAGTATGAGAAAACAATGAGACAGTAGTACAGTGCCTGTAGTACAGGCAGTGGTCTCAGCATATCAACAACTAATCTATTGTCAAGGTTAGATTTTTACTCTCTTCCCCTTTATTTTCTTTCTCCCTCCTTCCCTCCCTCTTGTTCTTAAGACATGGTGAAGGAGAATATAAAAGAGAACCAGTATGGAAAACAGAGAGAAAACAGACATGCTCTTCAGAAATGGTGCTGAAATTGGAACAGTAGAAGGATGGGTGGCATTTTGATACTGATTAAAGAGTGATGCCAATGATGAGGGTAGGCTGTCAGGACAGACCATGTTGAAAAATTATCTGTATTTGGTGTGATAGAGCTGGGTAAGAAATGAAGAAAGCAAGGAGTTATATAATTATAGGGAAAATGCAGAAAACCCCAATCTGTTCAGCAGTTTTGGGAATTGTATTTTTAGGGCAAAACTGCATTTGTTGGTGCTAAATAAAGGATATTAAATTTTTGACATAAATCTCAGTGTGACCAAACTTACCTTTAGGGTCATCCTCCCCATAGATCCAAGTGTGAGAAAGAACAGAGGATTGTGGAAAACCTCAGAGAAGTAGTTATCTTGTAGGTAAACAAGTAGAAGAATTGACCAAACCAAGGGAGGGGTGTGTGTATTTATATTTGTATATATAATGTATATATTGTACATACATGTAAAAGCCATGGCTTTTTTTTTGTTTATATGAGCAAAAGCACATATATCTGTCTCAATGTTTTGAAAATGGTATATTAGTTCTACTACTTGAGTAACAAAAAAGGTATGGTGTGAATTTTGAATACAGAGTAGCAGTAAAAAAGGTTTTTGGAAGCAGTGTGTTCATTAAATTTTGCCATGAGAAAGGAAAAAAATGGGAGTAGCAACTGAATGGGCAAAGGTTGGGACAAAAGTGTTGATCATGTGAAGGAAAGACCAAGAGAAGAAAGAGAAATCAAAGTTAAATTGTAATGCAAATAGTTACACAGACAAATATAGATATATGTATACAGATAGCACTCTGTATATATTTAAAAATATGTGTATTCTCAACAATGCAAACAGATTTTACTATTTCTTTTATGTATGATAACCACAGGAAATTCTCTTTTGTGCTGAAACAAAGTCTGTATTAGAAATATTTTCTCAAATATGCAACCTTCTGTTCATTTTTCAGTGCAATATTTTATGTCTGCTTGTATGTTTAGTATTCTTGTCTAGCCATAGCAACAAATTCTGCTGAAGTTGAAAGCTTCCATATATAAAATAATAAAGTGGTATTAGTGTTTTGTCTATTTTCTGTGCTGGGTTAATGTATTTGGGGAAAGAACACTGGTGATTATATGGTTAAAGTTATAGAATTCAAACTTTAAACTTTTTAATAAAATCTGAACAGATGATCTGTGCTTTTTTTTTTTCCTTTTTTTTTTTTTTTTTTTTGGAACTGGCAGGTTTCAGGCCCTCTAATTGGCTTCCCAGCTTTGCAGAGTAATTACAGCTTCAAGCAAACTTTGTCATCTGTGGTTCAGAATGGTGTAAAGTAAACAGAACGTTTTGAAATACAGTTTGTAGTTAGAGTTGCTCAGGAGAGTTTAACTAGCATAACTACTTAATTTAGATAGCAGTTATTTGAGAAAGGTAGGCTAACATTTTAGACTTTGTCAGATTGCTTGTGGGTATGGAAATGAAAGTTAACCTCTGTTTAACCTCTAGTATGTAACCTGACTTCTTGTTTTGTTTTGTTCAATCCTTGAAACACATCCACTGTGTTTCAATATACTGATTTTATGTAATTTTTTCCATTTTCTGTATAGATTCACAAATGGCCAAATGTGTGCTACAGACTTGTTGGAACAGAGTTGTCAGTTTCTGTATTTTGCTGCTTTGAACAAGTGTTCTCCCACAAGGTTTTTCATCCCCTCTAATATTAAAGGGAAAAAAAAAATCTTGTGACTGATGTTTAATCCCAGCAAGACAGAAAGCTTTAGGACTAAAATTTGTAATTCCAAGTTGGAGATGGCTAGCATACAAGAACACAAAGTTGAGTCTGTCTGTTTACTGGCTTACTCATCTTTTTGAATGATAATTTAGACTTCCAACTGTTTTGAGTTGAGATTCAGCCCTTTAATTACATATGTTTATGTATAGTAGCAAACTTGAAGACATTATGGTATAGTGTTCTCTCCTCTTGGTAATGACCCAACTATCACTTGAGTGTTTGGAGCCAGCTCTCAGTAGCCAGTTTCACTCATTATTCTGTGCTTTTGTACTTTCCAAACTATTCTATCTAAATCTACTGTGGTTTTTCCAGTAATTAGTAGAAAAATATTTTGGTAATTAGCAGGAGCTGCGTATTACAGCAGTTCTTAATCTGAATGAATTGCCCTTCTTTCTAGTGGTAGATACTCAGTTTTAACCTTCCACAAGGAAATTCAATTTCACCCCCTTTTAATAGAAAATATTAATAATTATTAATAATATTAAAAGAGCTCATTAAGTTTTGCCAGATTTTATTTTTCAGTAGCATCCATCGATGATAGTGAAATGGCTTTTAGAATTCTTTTTTCCAATGCCTTTTCAATTGCAAAGGTAATTTTTAATTGCCTTTAGTTGATTCAGTTAATCAGCTGTAATGAAAACTCAAAGAGTAAATACTGTTTGGTAGTAACAGAGCTTAGTATATGCATCCATATGTTTTCTTCTTGTTAACAATCTGTATCATCACTTTTTGAAGACTGACTGAAAAAATTGGTATAGATAGTGCAGGCTTAATTGTTTGTTCCAATTTTTGCGTGCTTGAGTTGGCAAATTTCAATTAATGCTAATTTAAAGTATGCATTTTTTTGGTATGTATTTGCAATCAGAAAATGACTGGTGAAATTCAGATTCTTCAATGCCATTACAAACATGGAAAGGATGTGCTTTTGCATCGGTGCAGCCTTTTCTGCAGGTTTCACCCTGGATCTTTTTACTTTCAGATTGTCCTACCACAGTCACCTCACTTTTCTGTCCCTGGCAGCTTCTCATCCCCATCTCCTAAACTAGCTACTCCAGTTGATCTGTACTCCAGCTATACCCCACCTTTTCTTTTACACACAGCTTCCAGTCTTTTTCCTGTCCCATTGCCACTCTTCTCCCTTTCTTCCCCAGTCCTTTGTTCCTGACATCTCTTCTGTAAATAACTTGCTGTATGCCATCTTTCTAGGCTGGATTTTGCCTCAACAAGGCAGTTTCTTTTTCATATTGTCTGAGGAATAGGACGAGACATTATGAATGTAGGAGAAAGAGCTTTCCATTTAGCAGATGTAGAGGCAGGAGATAGCAGTAGCCTCTGGATTATACTCTGTGCATAGATTTTCAGTGATTTTATGCTTTAGCAATTGTTACTGTAATTTTTTACCCTCCTCCCACTGCACTCTTATCCTTCCCACATGTAGTGTGGCCAGATGCCTTACATTTTCACAGGAATACTAAAAGGATATCAAAGGTCTTCGTTTGCCAAGTTTTAAGTCTCATCTCCAAAAAGTAGTATTTTCCAGCAGTGTGCAGCTTTAGGCAGACACCCAGCAAAGAAAATTTCAGCCTACATGATTGAAGTGTGTTAGGATTAAAGATGAGAGGATGGTTTCGTCAGGAGTGAGATGAGATACCCTCAGAGCAGAAAATGCTTCTAGTTTCTTCTGTTACTAGGTAGGCTGACACATTCCTTAGAGAAAAGCAAACAAATAGCCTGTTAACCCCAGGCTCAGTTACCATGATCAGAATTTGGGCTTCCATCTTAGCCCTGAAGATTGTAGAATTGTAAAATGGTAGAACCCTATCATTGGAAGGGACCTCTGGACATCATGGAGTGCAACCCTCCTGTCAGCACAAGAGCACCTAAAGAGCCCCAGGGCTGGCAGCCTTTCTCCATAGATGGGGGGGTTTCTCTGATGGGTATTTCTTTGATGTCATGAGTAATGTGCATCAAGGAATACATGAGCCTGGGCATCAAGGAATACATACCTGCATAGTGCAATATTTACTTGATTCCTCTTTTGCTTCTTACACATTTTTGTCAAGCTTCTGAGGTGTTATGCTAAGCTGCAGAAGAAAATCTTGACAGACACAGCCACTTCCACTCCTCTTTGCTGTTTCAAACAAAATAATTGCAGTATGCACAACAGTTCTTAAATCAAGGTGTCTTCACAAAGACTCTTCCAATACCAGGTCTTTCATGCCTGTAATAACGATGGTCAGGAACAACTAGGTCTGATATTTGCTGTGGCTTTTAAATCATGGAGACAGAAGCCATTTGTTAGATAATTGTGTAGGTGCTCAGGCAGGTAAGTCAATGCCTTGAACTAAGGCTTTAACCTCCTTATGTGTTAGTAGTATTAAAGAGAATTGCTTAATGTATTTTCACTATGCAGCTGCATTTCAGAAGGTCAGCTATGAGTGTGCATCTTGTGCAATTAACATCAGCAACAAAGGCATAAGAGAGAAAGCAGAAGCAGGGTGGAGGGTGCTTAGGTGTGTTGGGTGTTCAGAAGTTTTCTGGATCTGATGCAGTTCCTTGGAGAATATTTAAAATGCATTCCTGTAAAATTGTGAGTGATAGCTGAGGTTTCAGGACCCTGAATTTGTGAAGAAAAAAGATGTCAAACCAATATAATTTATTTATTCTGACAGAATAGCATGCTTTGCAAAGTGCATGGCTTTTGTAAAGTGTTGACATTAACTGGAATAAATAAAATGTATAATTTGCCAAGATTTATGCAAGGTTTTATGCTAAAAGATAGTCAAGAGGTGTGGGTCAGCTGGCAGGTGGTAGATTTACCAAAAGGAAGTTAAGAGTGGATTGGAAATGAACAGGAATTGTGTTGCCATACTCATTATTGATTGATTGGTCAGCCTGATAGATGATTTTAGATCACACATTTAATCTGGATCATTTTTGACCAAGGGATAGCAATACAAAACGTCAGATGTGATGTTTATGTCTGAAGGCCAGAGAAGACTGAAGAGCTAAAATAGTGTTCAAATGTCTAAAAGGGATAGCTGCTGAAAACACAAAGTAGTCAGCAGGGCAAGAACCAGTATGCTTAAATTATAGGAACAGATGTATTAATGCTAGGAGAAATCTTCCAAATAGAAAACTAATGCATTTCCATACAGTTGGCTGGAATAGTTTGCCTACAGAGGTTTTGAAATTACTACTTTTCAGGGACTGTAGAAAGAGTTGAGAGAAACACTTGTGAGGAATAGCTTAGGTAGACCTGATTCTGACCTGGGGCACAAACACAACTAGATGCTTTCTTGGGCTAGCCCAGCTGGGGGGTGTGGAGTGTTTTCTATATTTAATAATCAGGTTTCAACAGCTGAATTTTCTCAGGGTATTTTACAATAAATCTAATCCTAAAGTGACAGTAGTGTGGTTAATTGTGGCATGGTTACTACTGAAAGGAAAATGTCATATTTGTCTTGCCAGGTACAGATGGAAAAAATGTGCCTGTGGCTACTGCTGTTACCTTGGCAGACTAAAGCAATCCAGGATCTAATACTCTGCTGCCCTCCTAACACAGACCTAGTTTGCAAGTGGAAATTGCACTCTTTACATGGGCAAGGATACTAGTTCTGTCAGTTTCTCTGACTAATTTCTTTATGATTTTTACCTGCTACCTTTTATTCAAGTCCACGGTTATATTGCCATATACATGCTGGATAGGTATACATAAGCTAGAAGTATTTCATCTTAAGTAATTTTATTTGCTCTTTGCTTGTTAATTGACAATGTATAAAAGAGGCAATGTCATTTATTTCTCTAGAATGTCAGCTAATGAAAACAGAACGACCAAAGCCAAACACATTCATTATCAGATGTCTTCAGTGGACCACTGTCATAGAGAGGACATTCCACGTAGACACTCCAGAGGAACGGTGAGGGGTTTATTTTTCTTTTCCTTTCTGTGGTGTTTCTGTCAGATTCTATAAAATATTATTGAGCTCATAGCTAGTGTAAGAGTTGCCCATGAGTAGGTGGGAATAGTGTGTTCAAAGAAGCCAAAACTATGTTATGATATCTCTTTGAAGTGTTAAATTTTGATCAATAGAAGCCTGAAGTGTTTTCTAGCCTTTCTTTCTTGAATTTCCATTTTTTTCCTCCCAATACACTCCTTTTTTTTTTTTTTGTCACAGAAAGTAGTATGTTTGTTACATATATATTATTTTGTGTTTCCTCATTAGTTTTTATTGTTTACACAAACTCTTAAAAATTAACTTTTTTTAATGCACCAAATGCATGTAGGAGATAAGGGATGGTGTACTTCCTAAAATGTTCTATACTGTGCCTCTGGTTAGATGTACTCAGTCTTCCCACTGTGGGCATCTGTCCTCCTGAGACATTATTTGTATTGTTTGTATCAATAAATAACCAACAACTTTGATTTTTATGTTGTTTCTCTTACATTAGTATATTCACTTAGATTAAAAAAAAATATTATTTATTCTACCTTGCTAATGTTTCTCCACCCTGTGTTCTGTCTAAGCAGTGTATTACATCCTGCACTCAGTAATACCACCAGGCTGCTCTTGTATACTCTGCTGGCTGAGCAGCAAGCAGCAGGTAGTGCACTGGTGTGGGACTCCAGTTTGCTCCAGTGGGCTGCTGTACTGGTTATCCAGCACACAGAATAGCTATGGAGATGCTCACCTGGGCTGCCCCTTCCTGCAGCCACTCATTTTTGTGATGCTTGTATGAATCTGAGGGCCTCTTTCTCAGGGGAAATTGAAATTAGCCAACAGGTTGAGCTTTAAGAGGAGACAGAAAAAGAGTTGAACACATAGAGTGGTTTAATAAATCTTATTTTCTGTAAAAGCATCTTGCAAGGAAGGCAGAATACCAAAGAGTCTTACTATCTGACAATACCTAGATATTTTATCAGATAGATGATGACATTCTATGCTCTGAGCTGTATTCTGCCTGGAGCAAGTGTTTTCAGGTTTTCACTGTTAAAATATTTATAAAATTGGACACTGTTAATTCTTGAAATTAACTGTGCAGTCACTGTTTTTGATGTTGGCCAACTTTACCACCTTTAACTTTATGCAGATTTTAGAAGGAAATGGAAGTGATTCATTTATATGAGTCTTCTGCTGTGTAACATGGGGATTGAACATAACAGCTACATAGCATGTGAGAAACATTACAAACCATTTATTTGTATGTGTTTTATGAGTCTCTGATAAGAATGTTGGCTTGTTCATGATAGGGAAGAATGGACAGAAGCAATCCAGGCTGTAGCAGACAGACTTCAGAGGCAAGAAGAGGAGAGGATGAACTGTAGTCCCACTTCACAGATAGACAATATAGGAGAAGAAGAGATGGATGCTTCAACAACCCATCACAAAAGAAAGGTAATCACATAAAAAACCCCAAACAACTGAAAAGACTAATGTGTAAATAACTTCTGTAGAGTGGTCTAGCTGGGTAAAACAATATACAGGGAATAATATATTTCTATTCTGAATTCTAAATTTCTACATAGAATTTATTGTCTACCACAGGAAAGTATAAAACATTTGTTTTCAAATTTCAGGAAAGTTGAGCTGCTCTGGTTTTATTTATTTGTTATGCTATCTGATACAGCCCTTCTGAAAAACAAAGTTCAACTGTTCAGGCACATGTTAACATTTTGCTTACTGTTTGAATGCTATTTTTGTGTCCTTTCCTTTTTATTTTGTTTACTCTTTCAGAAGTATGGTAAAAAATATTTTTCTTAGACATTTAGATTTGCCCCCTTTCACATGCAAATAATACCCAGTACGAATTCTATAATTTGCATGAGAAAGGCAAGCAGGATTTAGCTTTTAATGACCTTGTTTTTTTCCAATCTGTGAAAACAACTGCTTTAGTTTTCAGTGAAGTAAGAGAAAAAAAATGTTTTGAGGTTTTTTTTCAGTCCTTCACAGTTTTTGCTGTATGTGCTTTATTGGCTATAACATGGTTGTATCTTGAGTCAACAGGATAAACACACAACTAAGAGCATACTTCAAAGATTTAGGACACATTAAAATATGCTTATTATTTTGTCTATGTGGTCTGCTCTTGAAGAATGGGTCATTCAAGCAGATGTATCATGTACTCCACAGGATTCACATGACACAAGAAATGCATTGACATTGCCTGAGAAATAAAAATCTATTTCTATAGGGCTGGCCATTCTTTCTAGCTAGAAGTGAAACTAGTAGAAAACTAAGTGGAAGTCTGCTGACAAACAGCCTTACAGCTGTTGTGACTGCCTCTCAATTCTGAACAACGAAATGGAATAGTGAATGTTTGTCTTTACCCATGGAACATGATTTGTTCATTGCACTTACACGAAGGAAGAGTCATAGAAAAATCAATGGCTGAAGACTGTACCCTTATGAATAATATAACAAAGATGTCATAGGAAACCTTAGTTCTGTTGCCCTAACTTTTGAGAACTCGAGTTTGCTGTGGAACCATAGCTCTTTCGTGTTGTTTCATTGCATGCAATTTTCTAACCTCTGTCTGCTGTGGAAAAAAGGTAAAAACTAATGATATACAGTGGTAACAATACTCTCAGCCTGCATTGTCAGGCTGACTGAACTTTTAGCCTCGTGGCATAGATGTTTCATGATTGTGCTGCAGGGTAAAATATGATAAGTGACAGCGAGACAGAGGCAGCGTTGGAGATGTGTCAGCCTTCCTGAGACTGATTATGTGGATGGGATTTGGGCTTCTCTATTAAAGATCTGAGCACTGTTCCAAGCCCGTGGATCCTCTTAGCAGAGCACAAAACCACTGCTTAACAAGAAGCATTTTCAAGGTGTCAAAATTAATGCTGTCTGATATAAGTAGTTTATGTGGAATGAGTGCTTTTCTTCTTCACGGCGCAGCGCGTTCGCCCCTACAATGAAAGGGGTTGTGGGAACTGGAGGAGGAGGTGTTCAGTTTTGTTTCTGTCTTGCCACTTAGGCTCTAAGCAACACTGCAGCAAGATGCTGGGACAGTGCATATGCAGTGCTGCAGAATATTTAATGGCTTTGGCCCCAAGCCAGAAGCAAACTCTACAAAACAAAAGTAACACGAAAAAAAAAATAATTGTGATATTCACCACCTAATAACAGAGCAGAATGGTGTTTTGGTAGCCAGAGAAGAGCATACTGATGACTGAGAAGTTGGCTTTTTTTTTTTCCCTTGCCAAAATTCAAAATCCCACTGAATATTTTTGTTTGAATACTTTAGCAATAGGTTCTCAGAAGTTTTTGGAATAAAAATATTTAGTAACCGTCATGACAGGGAGTTGTCACTCCCTTTGTGTCAATTGAATTAGGGAAAAAATAGATTATTTTAGAATAGTTTTATAAAACTGTTTCTGTAAAGCTTAAGCTTTGGTAGTTAATATAATCAGAACCATTTCAGTTATGATGACTTAATGCATTTTTATTGATTTTTGTTTGGTATTGAACTTCTGAGAATTTTTGCACAATGTGTCCTACAAGCTTGTTTTGTCACCTGATTTTCTGTCTAAGCCCAGTGAATTTTGCTTGTGCATGCACCAGATGGTATACATATGAGGAGAAGAGTATAATCAGATTAAGAAATGAGAGAGAGGAGTGGGCCTGTTCTTCTCTAAAAAGGTAGCAAAAGGTTTACAAAGAAAAGTCTTTATGATGTGGAACTTGATTTGAACAGACATAATGGTAACCTCTCTGGCCAGGTTAGCTGGAAGAACCAAAAGTATTATTTTTGTCTTTGCAAATTTTTTTTAATGGTGTCAATGTGCTACTGAAGTTTCACAGTAATAACGACTAAAAATTCAGAGCATTAGGAATTCTTAGCAAAGTGCTTTTATTTTTTTTTTTGCTGTACTATTCCTTGTAACTAGGGTTTCATTCTGATTAAGCCAGATGATAACTCCAGGTGGTATCATCTTTGTACAAATCAGGAATTTTAAAAAATTGGTTCCTTAGTAGGAATTTTCAGCACCTGTGGTAGGGTGTATTCTTTTCAATAGACCATCCATAATGAAGTTAAAAAGCTTCACAGAAAGCTGAACATTATACAGTTTTTTGGTTAGTGCAGTTTCCTGTACCTTCAGTTGCTTTCCCTTTATTTATAAAGTTGTTTTTTGCAGGGTGCAGGATGAGTAAAGAAAAGAATATTTTTCAGAGGAAACCAAGAAGTAATATGAGGGAAAAAAAAAGATTTAATCCTCAGAGTTTGGTAGGAATGATAAAGGTGGAAAGTCATCAAGGGAAAGAATCCCATCTTATGGGAGCCTCTAAACTTGCTTATGACATCCCTCAGGTTTAGGAAGTATTTCCATTTTTCCACCAGTTTTCAATACACCCTTAGCTATGGCATATGTGTTTTCATCTCCCAAGGTCTTGTGTTCTTTGGCAGACTTCTTGAGTTACCCTGCACTGCATATCATCTCTAAGCCTTCTGCTGAGCTTGTGAAGAATGAGAGCATCAGAAGCCTTTATTCTTAGACCTAGCACTACTGCCATAACCTGCTGTTAAGCCACAGCTCAAAAATCTTAGATATTTAAGTTGTACCAGGGAGGTTTAGATTGGATATTAGGAAAAATGTCTATGCTGAGAGTGGTCAGGCATTGGAACAGGCTGCCCAGGGAGGTGGTGGAGTCACCATCCCTGGATGTGTTCAAAAAATGTGTGGGTAGACATGGTATTTCAGGACATGGTCCAGTGGTCATGATAATGTTGGGTAGATGTTTGGACTTGATGATCTTAGAGGTCTTTTCCAACCTTAATGATTCTGTGATTGGGGAAGACACAGGCAGAAGTTTATATACAGACTTTCTCACGTCCACATTGGAATTGTCTGGCTTAAATCTTGATAATCTTTGCTCCTTACAGACAATGAATGATTTTGACTATTTAAAACTACTGGGCAAAGGCACATTTGGGAAAGTTATCCTGGTCCGAGAGAAGGCCAGTGGGAAATACTATGCTATGAAGATTTTGAAAAAAGAAGTAATTATTGCAAAGGTAAGGAAGGTTCTCATTTTAACCTTGTGTCTTTTAATTTATTTTTTTTTTCTTATCGTGGAGTAATTAATATCTAATACATAAGGTCTGTTTTATTTTTGATAGCAATTTATGCGTCCCTTCAGAAGACAAGAATAAAAAAAAAAAAATGTATGTGTACCCATATTTGATGCCTTTATCCTGGGTCTTAAGTCTTATAATCTAGAGTAGTGTGCTAAATGATTGAGAGAGTTCACTGGGCAGGGAGATAGTGCAATCTAAGTTTAAAACTAGAAAAAATGCACTGTAAACTATAATACATCATTTTTTTTCTAAGTCAACTGCACATTTATTGATATAAATGCAGTTAATTTAATGGGCTTGTGCTCTATTTCTGCTATGTTTTATAGGATTGCTTAGCATATGACTATTTTTTCCAGTTTTTGAGGAACAAGAAAGGTCTGAAACTGATGTCTGAAGAAGTGGTATAAAGTGGCATTGTCCAGGCACTTAAGCTTGAGTAGCTTTTTGTTGCTAGCTCTTGGTCACAAATTTATTGTTTGAAGATCATCTGCTCTGAGGTTTGTTTCTAGGAATTCTAAAGTTTAGAATCCCACTTGCACAGAAATAGTTGAGAGAAACCTGTGTGCTCTTAACCACCATGAGACACAAAGAAAACATTTTTGAGGGATGTGAATTCGACTGAGATTTCTGAATGCTTGAGGCTAACAATAGCCACCTACGTAAAAACAACATAGATGGGAACTCCTGTGTTTTACTATTTTTTTTCCTATTGGTCTATGAAAACAGATTTTGCAGAGTTTTGCAGTCAGGCTCTATGTTCATTTGTGTATCTCAATCACTTCCTAATAACTTTTGAATGTGTTGATCAGTTTCAATTAAATTTGATTGAGTAGAAATCTCAAGGACAATTCTATTTCCTTGAGTTTCATTAAAACCAGCCCTGGTGTAGCAGGAGATACTTCAATTTATGTGTTCAGTAGAGAAAAGACTGACCTCTGAGTTCTCTGTGCCCTTAGCAGCTGTCTTGCATGCATTGCCAGGCTAGTCAGCATGTGTCTGATTTGGACTAACAGCAGTAGACAGGGCCCTTTTCTTCATAATCAGGAGATACAGAGAGAAAACAAGAGTATTGCTTCTGTGTTCTCCTGATTCTGCATGGGAAGGAGCATCTTGGTGGTCCTCCTTGTAAGGCTTTATAAATGGCACCAGGCTCTGGGTTGCCCTGTGGTTCTCAGAGGACATCTGGTTGCTGTGTGCTGTGGCCCAGACTCCAGCCTGACATCTCTCCTCAGTGCTCTCCTTTGGCACTCAGAGCTCTCAGGGGAGTCATATCTGACTGCTGAGAGCTCCTGCTCTGCTGCTGCTCATTTATCACAGCATCTCAGCTCTTAGTTTCTTTGTATCAATAAAATACAAAACACAATTTTGAATTTTATTTTTCTTTATTTTCCTAGCTGCTGCAGTGTCACTGATTTTTTGGCTAGGTTAAAAATGATTCTTGGATAACGTTGTTTTACCTTCAGTCTTTTAAATTTTACTTCCTCAGAACTGGAACTTTGTTCTGTTTTCCATAGTGTAGTTGTCTATTGACAAGATACTGATGAAAGAATAAAAAATAAACTCTGCTTAGCTCTTCACAAGTGAACTGATGATATATCTTTTCCCTGTAGTCATCAAATACCATTATTTCTTCTCCTTCTCAAACTGAAAACAAAAGCAGATTTGAGCCAGCATTTAGCTGTGTAGCCCAGTCAGTGTGTAAGTGTGCCATGGGGATTTATCAGTAACATTTAACTGGAAATCTGTGCTAAGGATACAGTCACTAAGTAGAACAGATCTTCAATCCCAACTGAGCTTCTGGTGTGATGTAATTGTACACTGTAGGAGGTCATACCTGTAACAGCATAATGTGAAGCAGAAAAGTAGTTAATTGACAGCTGTATCTAGAAGGTTGTATAGCATCTGCCCAGTTCAAACTAAATTCAATCCTAAATTTTCATGACAGATTGATGTTACACTTAACCAGGAAATTGCTACCAGTATTGCATATTTCTGAGGCAATGCCAGAAAAACTGCCCATTGCCAGCTTTTTATGCCCTGTATCTGTTGAACAATTGAAGTTTAGAAATAAACAATTTTATTTAATAAGAAAACTTTAGACTTGCTTTTCTCCTTGACATGTTTTTTTTTCTGTTTTCCCCTGTATGTGGTTTCAATGTGTATACACGTGGTGTTGCACTGCTAGTGAGTTAAATGGCATCATCATTTATTACCACTCTGTTGATGCTGTTGAACTTCCTATTTTGAAAATTTCGTGTCTAATTTAAAACTCCTGAAATCTTTGTTTAATCTTTTGTTTAATCTTTTTAGTTTAATAATACCTTATCTTCAGCACATAGAAAATATCTTAATATTTCTTTTAGGTTCATTAATTTTCCAAGACTGCACTGCACTCTTTTTGGAAATATTGACCTTTTTCCTCTAAGTTAATTAAATAGAAATACAATATGTTAATTCAAACCTACTTCTGCTCTTTATTTCTCAGGATGAAGTGGCCCATACGCTTACAGAAAGCAGAGTGTTGAAAAACACAAGACACCCTTTTTTAACAGTAAGTATTAGGAATTAGTTAAGGATGTTAGCAGGTAATTATCAACATGATGAGTACTCCACTGTGAAGGCAGTTTACAAAAAAAAGTAGGAAGTTTTTTGCATTATGATTTGTAAACAAGCAGTAGCTATCTGGTACTTATGATATCTTTTATCAAAATATGTATTTAGTAGTTCAGAAATAATGTTTCTATTACATTTGTGAAGCTGAACTGCACTGTCAATTATAGAATGTAACAGTTGTGCAATTTTTGTATATGAACACTTTTAAAATGATGACAAGAAAATTTTGATGTTAATTCTTCTCAAGCTCCAAATAAGAGGTTACACTTTTAATTATTCTGAAAGTTCTCACCAAGTCAGAATTGTTTAAGAGGTTAAAATTTTGTTACAGTTTTAAGTGCAAGAAATTGGGTTAATACAAGATGATAATTGGTTTGGTTTTGCTGTTTTCTTTGCAAGTCCTTGAAATATTCCTTCCAGACAAAGGATCGTTTGTGTTTTGTGATGGAGTATGTTAATGGAGGAGAGGTAAGTTTAAAAAGATGTTCTGTACTTCTAATGGTAATGCTGTCACTGGGTTACACTTTAAACAATACAGGTTTTCTTGACTTTTTTTTTCTAGTATTATTCAAGGTTGTTTTTATTTCCATTTTTTAAACTATTTTATGTAAAAAAAAGTAGATGTGTTTTAGAACTCTGTAGTCCAAAGTAGTTCCTGTTCTTAAAAAAATTAGGTTGTTGTATTGTGAAAAATAATTTCTCAGATAAATAATTACAAATAATTTGCTTATTGTTTTTTCAGCATATTATAGCATGTTCTGGCATGAAATAGTCATAATCCAGTGCAAGCAAGGAAAAACAATGTTGACAAGTCTTACTTTTTGTCTAATGTGAAATGTGCTCTCTTGTCTGTGATAGACATTGCAAAGACCTATGAGAAAACAGTGTTTGTATTCTCATTACTTCTGTTCCCTTCACTTGCTATGAACTCTGGGAATTTAAATTTTAAGGCTAAATTCCTTAGACTGTCATGAGCCTTTAAGCTGTTGCTGTCTTCTAGCTGTTCATGGAAGAATGGAGTATCAAGGACTAAACCTGTCAAATGGAATGAAAGAGAACTGGAATTTAAGAAGAGGGCTTTTATCTACCTGTTTGCTCTTCAGACTGTATCTGGTTACAACATGAACCAGGGCTTTGCTTGCTAAAACTTACTAATTCTTCTTCATTTTCTCTTTACAAGACTTTATAGCATTTCTTTAATCTCAGGGGATGCACTTTGGAAACACGTTAATTTTCCTGTGAATTTCAGACCTCAGTCACTGCTAAAAAAATACAGATAATTTAATCTTTGTTTAAATAGCCTTTTTATAAACTCAGAGCTACTGTAAGTAATCTGCACAAAGTTTAGACAACATTTTAGCCATTTGTAAGCTTATCTCCTATACAATACATGGATGGATGTATTTTGCTGCTTCCCTCTGTGTTCCAAGGAAAGTTCATTTCCTTACAGTGGTTTCTTATTGTTGAAGGTGTTGAAAAATCATCTTTTAGTTACACCCTTTCAGTGGGAAATTATACTCTAGCACTACCATGTGGCTTTTGATTCTCTCCAGAGCTTTACTACCTTCAGTATGTTTATGTTTAAAATTCCTTTTGCTTAAAGATACCTTTTTAGTTAAACAGTTGTGCCTGAGTCAATTGCTTGGGAATTTTCATGGATTATGTCTTCCAGGAGCACATTACCCCAATGGTCCTCCAAAGAAAGGAGTTCTTGAGATTTGGATCTGTATTCGTGACACTCAGATGAAAAAAAAGCAAAAAAAAAAGCCATAATTTAGGTTTCTTCCCTACTACATCAATAAAAAGTGTAGTCAGAATCTTAATTTCCTCTTCCTGTGGTTTGTAAGGAAAACAGTCAAGGAGGTGTCACTAAATTTCATTCTGGAGGAGAAGAAATTGTTTCAAAATGATTCTAAACAACATCCTTCTGTAGCTACTAAAAATCTAGATCTGTGTTGAATTTAATACCTTGCCAGAATAGCAGCAATTTATCTTTGCCTAATTATGCCTATGTAACTTCAAATTAGTTAGTCTCAGTTAATAAGGGAATGTTCTGATGAAAATGTAACTACATCAGTTTTACTCATCTGTCTGTGTGCTTTTTTTACTAAGTACAAAGCATTACCATACTGAATTCCCTTTGGGCTTCCTTTTTTTTTGTTAAAAAAAACAAACCCCCAAAACAACATATTCTGTAACAAAAATATTAAAAGCAAAATTAGCAGATTCTTTTTAATGTTGTTGGACTCTATGTTTGAGATGTTTATCAATGTCAATTGGTCATAAATTATGATATAGAGCTAGAAGATTACTTTTAACATTGTGATTACAGGTCAATATCTTCGTTATACTGAAGGAATTATTTTAAATAGTGTGAAGACATTTGATATTTGATTTTAGGAAAAAATACTCACCTGGCTTAGCTGAGATAAGTGAATTCCAGTATCAGAACTTTGAAATGACATATTTATGTGAGTGTGTGTATTAAAGAAGTAGGTGTGGTATTGCATGATAATAGAGGAGATTTAGACTGGATCTCAGGAAGAAGTTCTTGCCCTTGAGGGTGGAGGATCAGTGGCCCAGGCTCCCCAGGGAGGTGGTTGAGGCCCCATCCCTGGAGCTATTCCAGGTGAGGTTGGCCAATGTGGAGATGTTGAACATATTGACTGATAGAAGGTTATGTCTGTTACACATTTGGATCTGCATTTGAATACACTTTTTTTAATCTTTATTTGTTAAAACTTTTCTAATATTTATATTACTAATAGAAACCCCCCCCCCCCCCATTGCAACTTTGTTCAGGTTTTAAATAAAGACATACCAACAAATTTATAGCTCTAATCCTCACTGTAACTATAGCACCCTCATATATGCCATCAAAAATGTTCTGTGCAAAATGGCTTTTTTTTGTGACAAAGCTATTTCTACAGCAATTCCAATGACTTCATAGCATGTATATCTGTAAATCAGAAATAGTGCACACGTTGGAAGCTTTTTTTGTGATATCTTCCATCATATTTCTTCTTTACTTTTTTGACTTAATAACTCTAATCTTCCTGTTCTGACAATTGCAAACAGAGTTTATTCCACAATAGTGAACCAGCTAAATAATTAGCTGAAAATAATGCTGCAATCTCACTGAATTATATTTTTTCTATCATAATTTTAAAGTTTGCTTTGGTATTTTTAGCATAGAGTGTATGAGTTAGCTTTTAACTTTAAGTTAAGCTGACTTGTGAACTCAGTCTCTGGCAAACAGAACTATTGCTACTTGTTTCTAGCTGGTCATTTTAATTTTAAGTTAGTATTTTGAATTAGTATCAAGAATATGTTGTTGGAAATAAGCACCAGAGAATTTTTTTTTCTAAGATTTTTTTCTACTCCACTATTGAATTACTCTCTTTCATACAGAAAATTCCACTAGTCTGTTTTCATAGGTATGAATGTGGGGCTAATAGGAGGTTATATTATAAATGTTTTTAATGTATTTGCTATTTGTAAGCATGAACAAGTGATCTGAAAGTTGGCCTTTGAATCCATCAAGATAAATACATCTTATAAAATAGAATGTTGTTAACTCATTATTTATGAAAGAGACCACAAAACAGACAAAAGCATAAATTACAGAAATTTTGTATTTTTCTTTCTTTGGGTGAAGAACTACTTAGGAATGCTTGCTTCCTATTCAAGTCTGGCAAATAATGTGTGGGAAAGTCCCCACAAATTGAGGCATTTATTTATTCTTTTGCCAAATGTAGAATATGTGATGCATTTCTTAAAGGCAGACTTGGTTGTTTAGTTTTTACAGGTCTTGTGTTTGAGTTGGCAATTAAGCAGTTGTTGGTACAGAAAGCAGGTTACTACAGGGAGCATATCTATATTTTTATAAGACCTAAGAAGTTGTTGGTTTGCTTTTTTTAGTGACTTTATTATCAGTCCTGTTTTTGTAAAATGCCAGTTCAGAAAGAAAGAAAGTCTACTGAGGAACTAGATGCTTTTCAGTTCAAAAGAAAGTTACTAAATTAAGGTGAAACCATCAGAATCTGGATGTTTTACTGATATTTCTCAGTGGCTTTAAATAAAAATTGGAGAAAGTTGTGGAGGGAGAAGTACAGAATGCTGCTGCATACTTTTTCTTTTCTTTTTTTCTTTTTTTTTTTTTTTCCTCTGGTAACTGAAGGTTAAATGAGTAGCAAGCAGAATGCCTTAAACAAGATTGGTATATTGATTAAAACGCTGATTTAACAGCTCGCTTTCTCCCTTTGGAAACCTGGAAAAGATAAGCCAGCTGCTGTCTAAGAGTGCTGAGTGTCCACTGAGAGTACACTATCTATCATCACAATATGGTGATGAGAGGTGTTTTATGTTTGTGTTAATTTCCCCCACTAAATCAGTAATTATTACAATCCTGTCCCTGCTGTTTACCCTGCAGCTGTTTTTCCATTTGTCGAGAGAGAGGGTGTTCTCAGAGGACCGCACACGCTTCTATGGTGCAGAAATTGTCTCTGCCTTGGACTATCTGCATTCTGGGAAGATTGTGTACCGTGATCTCAAGGTAAAAAAGAAAAAAAAGTAATCAAATTTTTGTTTTTTTTACAGAGATTATTGGGACAAACGCAAAGTAATTATCAAGTTGTACTGTTCAGAGTTAATGGGGGGGAAAAAAAATCCCTGTTCGGTTTCAAGTTGTGTGTGCGTGCTGAAGGAAGTTGTTTGATATGTATATCAAATAAATATTTGATATATATAATAAATATTTATATTATACATATAATATTTAATATATATAATAAATACATTTATATATTATATAAAGTAATTTATAGATTGGCACATTATTTGACTTGATGACAAAAAGAAAAAGCATACCTCTGTAATTGCACTTGAAGGAGATTTAAACTTCTGATCTGTTTCATTTTCCTCAGTCACTTAAAACTTAACTTGGATTAACAACAATCTCAAATACAAACCTCAGTGTAGTCAACAAGGGAAATGGGGAACTGGGACAGTGTAACTTTGTTCTGTTTATCTCACCAGAGTTATGTTCTTGTATGAATTTTAAACATTAAAACCCATTCAGAATATTCCAGTAGGAAAAGAATTTCATCCTTAATTAAAAAAAAATATTTTGTCTTTAGTATAATAGGAAAGGTTCATACTGTTGGAATGTAGTTTGTTTTGGATTTGCTTGAGTATACAGTTGTGTAGCCTTGGTTGCCTGGAGCTCCAGGTACTTTGTGACACATTAAAACCACATACTATGGAAAAGAACCTCTGCTTTCAGTAGGAGTTATTTCTGATTTATGTGGGTGACACCTCTAAGTTCAATGAGAATTGTGAGAAGTTCAATGAGAAGTGTGTCTTACTTGTTTTTTACTTTGCTCTTTAAAGTATTGCTAATAAAAAACTTCTGAGAAAGTGCTGTTGGCTGTGCTTTTTGAGACAGTCCACAGTAAATACTGCAGTAGTTTTTGTTCTCTTTCTTTAAATACTTCATAACAGGCTATATATATTCTGTTTTCATATTTCCAAGCAAGTATCATGTATTTAGAAAGCCATGCAAAGTGTGCAGAGATAAACAATTCAAGAACAGTGTCCTTTGCAAGTACCCAAGGAGGAATTTACCTTGGGGTTTTGTTTTTATCAGTAGTCTCTCTACACTCACTTTTGTCTGTTACCAAGAAGGTTGTAGAGGATGCAGATATTTTAAGGATTTATAGATATATGCTGTTTCATGACAGAATAGTAAGTAAAATGCCTCTTGATAAAAGATAGTCTTGTTACAGCAAAAGAAGCCTATGAAGTCTTATTAAATCCATGACTGTAACCTTGAATAACTTTCATCTTGAGAATATTTAGAAATTTACTTTGCTTTTGTTTTATGGAAGATGCAACAAACTTGTAAAACTTCAGAATGAAAGCTCACAGTTTGATTAAACTGGGATTACTATTGTAAGATGTATTAAAGTAATAAATAATTATTTAAATTGTATAACAGTAAACACTGTTAAATGCTGTAATATAACAGACACTGTATTTTATTTATTTCATTGCAACTGCATTGCAAGCAATAACTCTGTATCTTTTTTACAAAACTGAGGTAATGCATCCACCTGTCCTGTTAAGAAATACTAAGGGAACATTTTTTTCCCCAACACACAGTTAGAAAATCTAATGTTGGATAAAGATGGACACATAAAAATTACAGATTTTGGACTTTGCAAAGAAGGAATCACAGATGCAGCAACTATGAAAACATTCTGTGGTACTCCAGAATACCTGGCACCTGAGGTAAGACTTAGAATATATTCCTGTAATACAATAGAAAATGTTTATTTTTTATTTAAATTTAGAGTGTGATGTTTGTTTGTGGAAAACTGTTCAATGTAGTAAAGAACTGTCAATCTGCCTGATTGATACTAGGCAGTTTTTATTTAGAATTGTATGTACTGCTATTCCTTATGATGACTGTATGTATGCTGATGCTGTGCTTACTGTTGAAAAAGTCCTCTAAAGTGCATTTTCCTTCTCATGTTTGCCTTCCTTTGTTAAAGTTCTTATCTTCTGATGATTTCTTAAAAAATAATTTTCCATCTGTCTGTCACTTGGAACATATGATCCTGCTTAACTGAGCTGTGTAACTAGAGTTTCTGTAGCCTCAGTGGAGGCAAGGGGAAATAGGGATGTACTGAGATTGGTGCTGGGTTTCTTCTGAACTCCCCAGTTGCTGGGAGAGGGTGTTGGAATTTTAGATATTTCTGCTAAAACCAATGGAATGTATCAACCTCAGAAATGCTTGAGGTGGGCACCAAAACTTAGCTGTTTCCTAGTATGTAAGTAGAAGTGGCATCCCAGAATTTGTCATCCCATACTGGGGGTGGTTGGACTAGATGAGCTTTAAAGGTCCCTTCCACCCAAAAACATTCCATGATTTTTGTTACTAGCTAGCACTCAGGAGGGCCAAACATCACACTTCTCCAGGATTGATAAAAAGGTGGACATGAGGATGTTTTTTTGGTTCCCTTTGCAGCTCTGGTTTGGCCACTTGAGAATCTGTTGTGAAGCTCAAGTCACTCAGATGATTTGCTCCAGTGTTAGTGCTGACAGCTCTGCCACTGATGCCTACCAAAAAAAAACAAAGCAAGGGAAGCTCTCTAAAAAAATTATTTTTATTCTATCTGGCTTCACTCAACTGTACTGATTGCAGTGCTTGAAAATGTCATTCTGCTTCTCCCCTGGGGTTGCCAAATGCAACTCCAGTATTGACATGAAGGGCTGCATATTTTTTTCTGTGGGTACTGAATGAGCCCTTATTTCTGTTCTTGTCATCATTCAAGATTGCTAAATGGCATAACACATACCTGATAGTACAGTTCACCTAAAGGGCTGGCCAAGGCCCTTCAGTCCTACCATGTCAGAAGGATTCTGCAAAGGATGCCCCACCACTTGCAGCAACTCAGCACCACCACCACAAAGTCTCTATTAGATGTAGTCTTGAAAGATTATGCCTTTGTTTGAAGGGAGGAGCTGAGGAGACATTGCTTCAGCATAGCTCTTTAAACTCTTACTGTCAAGAGTATTGAATTTAGTAGCAGCAACAAGCCCTGGAGCCTATTTCAACAAGCAAGTTTAGATTGCCTTTCATTTTTTTACTGTGCATCTTACAGTTGAGGGATGTCAAGGAAACTTGCAAGCATCACCTTCTGGATTCTGCTAGCTGGAAAAGAAGATTTTAGGATTGTCAGGTTTGCAGGTTTGAGAGTCTAAATCTCTTAAAGCTTATTTGAAGTCTCCTCCAATTTGGACATAGGAAGGCATTTGAAACTGCTGATAGCTCTAAGATACTGTGGTCTGTAGAGTTAATGAAACAATTTTGGATCATAGCAAGGTGTCTTGATACATTATTTTTCTCCATCTATAAAGGAAACATCAGTATTCTTAGGAGCCATCATAGGAGCCATTAACTTTTTCTTTATCCACCTGGTTCCATATTCCTTAATTTATTTACATTTAAGGATTCCAGAACTATTCTTATTCTGCTTTGAATCTTTCATTGATACTTAGAAGAAGTTGCAGGTCTTCATGTTAGGCTTGATGCAGTGGACACATTTCTTAGATTCCACACCCAGAATCTGTTCCAGCAACATTAAGAACACAAGGGATGATCCTGTCATCACTGGCATAGATTACAGGTGGCATTGCCAACTCATACCCCCTCATTATCTTCTTGTCAGGAGTCTTGAAAACCTTCTTAAGGAATGTAAGGATCATGTTCAGTTGCTTTTATCTGCTTCTCCAACTCTTACTTCTGGAAACATGTTAGCTCTCTTCCATCAAGCATAGCAAGGGATCATCCTGTGTTTGAGACATCACAAATTATTTGATCCAGTTTGATTTCTGTTCTCTGTCACTCCCACTTGCTTCCCTGATGTCCCATGATTTTTGTTACACCTGTCCTGTACAAATCTGTCTTGGAGGAAATGGATGCTTCATTAACCCTGGGAACCACAGAAATAGTTCCCCTTTGCTTCAGAGATAAAGGGTTTAGAGCAAGCAACTGATAATGGCATAAGAAGACTCCTCTTTATCCACAAATTCTTATTTAAAAGGGTGAAATGGACACCACTGCAAAAAAAAAAAACAACCCAGCCCTTTGTTTTAATATTCTCTGCTGCTGCAGTAGCATTTACCAGTGCACTGGATGAGTAGTTGCTCACCTGAGCCAACTGTATCTGCTTTTATACCTGGGAAAACTGACTGATGAAGGGACCAGCAAGAGACTGGGGCCTCCAGTCTATTGCATGTCATGTGCATGTGTCAGAAAATGAATGTGCAAAAAATAACTTCTCCTTGTAGTTCAGGCCACAGAAAACTTTACCAGATACTGAAGCCTTTACTACCTTTTGATGGATTGCAGATCATGAGAATCTAATTAAATCTCTAATTTATACCTAGTCTGAGAACTGACTTAATATTTCCTTTTCTATTAATTTAGCATTGTGGAGTCAGTTCCAAACATGAACTTCAGCTTGGTTCTCCTAATGCTTTTTGTACCATAGTTTGAAGCAAAGTCCTGGTCATTATTCCATCCTTTTGCAAAACCTAGATTGCAGTTGCTTCCAACAGGAAAACAGAGAAGTAGCTAAGCTGGGCTAAGATAAATTTCTTCTTTGCATGACACTCTCTCAGGTGAAGGTATCCTTGTGGATCCATACAGAATGATTTCCCCAGGAGATTTCAGAATTGCTCTTAATCAGAAAATAAGCATACCTTTTTCTGCATTTTCCCCACAAAATTTATGTTTCTGAGATCCATGTTGTCCTTTCCACCCTCTTGAAAAGAAAGGTTCTTTCATCTCACCTTGACCTTGCATATAGGACCTGAGACTGGCTGTACTGGTATCTAGCAGATCCAGAGAAATTCCCCTGTCCATATGAAGATCAAATAAGTGATAGTTATTTGAGAATAATTTTATTATCTGATTGATAAATAGTGAAATGACTATCTGCAGTAGAATTAATACAAGCCCTAGTGTTGGGGTTTTTTTTCTTTTGCTCATTCCTTAGTATTTTTTCAGGAAGAAGAGAATTCTCCTTAGGAATCTGTTTCCATTGTTATCCTTCAAAGTAAGCTGTCACATTAGAGATTATTGTGGTGTCAGACAATAAACATACATCCAATGAGAAAAAGATGAATTTGATCCCCTTCAGGAAACACAGATGTTTTCTTGAATTTTTTTTCAGAAAAAAACCCCAACAAAACAAACCACAAAATGTTTCTTTTGCCGTGGCAAAGGAAGGGCAGGACCATATGTCTTTTTTCCAGACAGTATCACTTGCTTAATAAACAGTAAAACTGAGAAAGTACTTGTAAATTCACCTGTGAGGCATTTAAAAGCAGTTTGAATTTTGAGAGTTGATTGTCAAGGATCAAAGACCTGCTAATAAAGATACAGACCTCTGCAGACTTTCTTTAGTAGAACATTCAGGAAATTAAGCTACTGAGGCAAAGAAATAAAAATCCTTGAAGCTCTGATCATTTGTAAGGGTAATTTCTTACTTGAGATCACAGATTCTGGCTCTCTCCAGTTCAGGCTCCTAGGACCAAGTGTGTAGAATTAGGTATAGTAGGGCAGTCACTGTGGTACCAAGTTTTGGTGTCACAGGAGATGCAAGTTTAAATATCAGAAATTAAGGTAGAACTTTGGAATTTTCAAGAAGATGTTTTGCCTGTGAAGAAGTTTGTAAAGGACTTAATGGATGATTTTTCAAATGACTCTTCAGAAGTATAGATGATCAATGATATTTAGATGTATTCTAGCAACAGGGAGAATGGTAGGACCTTTTAAAGTTTTATTATCAGAAAAGTACAGACTAGATGGATGAAGGCATTCCAGTGAGAACTGGTGTGTTATATTAAAAAAAAAAAACAACAAAAAAAATATAGCAAGACCATGTTAATATATTTTATGCAGTTACTGTCACTTAAAGGTATGTGGCAATAAATAAGACCAGAGCAGATTCATATTCTCTGTCCATAGGCATGAGAAGATCTGCATGTAGAATAAGACCAATGAAGATAAAGGAAATACTACAATCAGTTAGAGAATACTTTGGTTTTTCTTCTTTTTATAACCTTTCTAAATAAATGGGAGTGAGAGAGATTGTGTAAGCAACTCTTTGCCTGAGTTTTATCTCAGAAAACAAAGGTAAAACTCATTTATCAACAAGAAACTGCTTGTTATCTTCACTTTTCACTTAATTTTTTTACTTACAGCTTTTCTTTCTGGGAAGGATATGGCTGTTGATGTAGGGGTGACCCAAAATCTAGAACTTGGCCATCACATTTTATATCAAATGTTGGAGTAGAGGCTGAGTAAGTTTTGTCACTGGTGCAGCTATACATTTATTTAATTCTTATAACACTTGCTTGTGCTGGATGAGAATGCCAAGGCAATCTGGTGAATGTTTGGAGCCACGTAGATTGTCTGATAGAAGTGGAAACTCAGTGGCACACGGGCAGAGAGGGGCTCAGGGAAATGCACTGAGACAGCCCAGCATGGGAATGGATGTTTTCAGTTTTGCAGGCATCAGAGCAAAGCAGTTTCAAAGGGGAATTTTAATTGAAATTGCAATGTGAATGTTACAGAAGAGCTGCTTCAGGTGTGGGGAGAAGCACAAAGATGATAAAAAGCACAAACTGAGGCCAATTGAGAGACTTCAGATGAGGTGAGGTTGTCAAATGACCAGCATGTCATGTCACTGTCCAGAAGTAGACTGCTTGTAGCATCTTACCCTGTGCCTCAGGCAGCATTGTGCACACTCACTCAAGCTGGATGTGTGAACTTGTGTGGATGGATTTCTGGGTTTTGTTCCTCTTTGAAAACAATCTTTTTAGTGCTGAGCTAATTATGTAGTCTCAGTTTTACTGTTGAGTTAGAGTACCTGATCAACTTTCCAACTGTAAAACAGTTTGAAAATCAAATGTAGCTTACATGCAAGACCCAACAAAATTAGAAGTGTTAAGTACGTTTTGGCAGTTCACTTTTATTATGCCCAGTCCTCAAATGTACCAGCAGACAATCATCTGAATGTTAGTTATTTTTCACATGCTTATGTGATCACACAAAAAGTACATGCTAAAAAGAAGCAGATGGTGACAGATGGGGAAGGTTGAATAAGGTGGTTTTGGAAACCTAGAAAAATGCACTTCTGTAATAGTGTAAAAATAAAAATTCTTTGATTGCCAAGTTAGAATGAATAAAATAGAGTGCTGCCCCCCCCCCTCCCCCAGTAAAACATACCCCACCAACCAAAACTGAACCCCACCCAAAAAAACTTTACTCAGAAAAAGAAATGTAGCCTACGAGTGTTGAATGCATATTTGGAAAAGTCTGTTACGTGGTGGTGTTTTGTCCAAGGATAAAACATTAGTTTTGATCAGCTGGAGACTTGGAGAGGGGGGTAGTTGTATTTCTTCCTCCTCCTAAGGATGCATTCAAATGAATTGTTTTCCATGCTCAGAGGATGCTGTCAGAAGGGCCATTCTTTAATGTCACATCGTAGTAGCATTGCAGATATTTATCTTCTGGTGAGTTTTTAACACTCATTGCAATGGTGAATAAATACCATGTGCATTAGGATATGTGTGTAACTAGCAGCAGGCTGTTACAGGCAGCAAGCATCACCTCTGGGGCATGTAGGGAATGTAAAGCTAAGTAGGGATGGGATAGTGGCAAAAAAAATGCCAACTCTTCTCTGTGGGCCACCATTTCTAAGGACCTGCCCTATTATGAGGATTGGAGATTTGTTTATTTATTTACTTCAGTTTAATCAAGTCTTAACATTCCTATCTATTGAGTTCTATAAACAAACAAAAAGATTCCTTAAAAAACCAAAATCAATTATGTGATATAATTAATTCCGTAAAATAAAAAGTATTTAATCTGATGAATATTTAATTGGTAAGTCTTCTACCACCACTGTTGCCATAGTTATTTTTTTCTTTTTATATTTGAGTAGGTGGTTGTCTTAACCTATAGTATATGACATTACTGCTTCCTAGTGAGGCAGAATGCTTTACATTGTTTTGTTGGCTTTTGCTTAGAGCCAAAAAGCTTCAACTTCTGCTAGTATAACTATATAAATATATAGTTATATATAAATATATAGTTATATAGTTAATGTATCTATACTGAAAATATAGTTAGTTTGCTTAGTAGCTGAACACTGTAGTTGTGTTGTGCTTTGCTTACCTGATGTTCTTCTGGCTTCAAAAGGATAGTTCAGGTATATTTACTCTTTGTTTACCTGGATGCTTAATCTGATTCTTAGCAAAGGCACAATAGAATGTATTTTACCTGTAGAAATGTGGTTTAGTGTTGGCATGTGGTCTTCCAACAGCTGTCATATATTTGATTACATTTTATTTCTCTTTGAGGACTAATGAGGGTTGTGAGGAGAAATAGCATCTATGCCTGAAAATATTTTCCCTTCTGATTTATGGGAGGTTCACAATGTGGAATTTTCTATTTAAATTAGAATTCCAAGTACTATTTTTTTTTTATTTTTATTTTTATTATTTGTATTTGTATTTGCATTTTATTTATTTTATTTTTATTTTATTTATTTTTACATTGAAAGGAAAGGGAAAAAAAACCTTGTTTTATCTTGAGATTCTAGTACCTCATGAAAATTCAAATGTATATTTTTTTCTGTTTTTCTATCAATGACTACATTTTACTGTGCCACATTCTGTTGTTTTATGCTTCTAAATAATAAAAAATGCTAGTGATTTAATTAGGGCATTTCTGTCAGCTTGGCATTGCCAGTGAGCCCCTGTGATGAACACGATGGAATGTGGACAAGGCAGGGTATCCAGAGCAGAACATCATATATTGGCAATAACCAGTATCTAGATGAAAAATTGGGGAGCATTTAGGTGGGGGGATGAAAACATTGCTGAGTTACACATACAAAAGAGTTGCTGCAACAGCAGATAAAGTAGCACAAGAGTTAAAACTTTCTCCTGAAGCCAGATAAATTAATGATGTAACAAGAATTAGAATTTCCATGCGATCTGGTTAATCCCACCAGACAAAAAAATTGAATTGGACATGTGCAGCATCAGACTTCTCAATGAAAAAAATGGAACAAATATGCAAAAATAAAACCAGACAGAAGACTACCTGAAGGGGCTCCAGGAAGGCTGCAGAGGGGCTGTTCCCAAGGGCCTCTAGTGAAAGGATGAGGGGTAATGGGTTTAAATTAGAGATTTAGACTGGATCTCAGGAAGAAGTTCTTGACCTTGAGGGTGGTGGCTCAGTGGCACAGGCTCCCCAGGGAGG
>WYEA01003516.1:1598-24491 GCA_033558465.1 Alcedo atthis
ATGACCATGATAATATGAACTTTTCTATAGCTTTGAGGTATATTTGAGGTAGTTTATAATGTTTATAACTTTTTGTCCTGTAAAGTATAAGGTATTTAAGAATAAATTTCAGAGTCTTTAGTAGAATAGCTCTATAGAAGATATCTCCCTTGTTCTAAAATACCTTACAATATTGGAAGGTTAGAACTCTTCCTTCTATAGTAAATTATACCTGGGTGCCTGGTTAATTAACCTCTTTTTACCATAACCTGTGCTTTCTCAAATTGCAAAAAGCTTGGAATTATTTACTGCTTTAAATTATTCATAGATTACTTTAGTGAACAGTACTAGATTTGAACATTATTTGCAATAATGAATTGCTAACATGGAAATGCTGAAATTCTCTACTTTGCGTACTTGGGACTTTAGCCATTTTTGATTTTCAGTGAAAGAAAAGCTGTTAGTTCCACATCAGTTTAATTTTTTGCTGCTGTTTCAATGATCTCCCTGTAGGTAAATTATTATCTTGTTTTTGTAGAAGAGTTGTTGAAACTAAGAATACAGTCCCAGTTAACTTAGTTCTTATGGAAACATATCATCTGCATGAAATATAGAACATGTTCATAGCAATCCGAGAGACAGTTTTCTCAGATTATTACCATATTACTTCACTACTCCAGTGCTTTTCAGAAGCTCTAGTGCTGTGTACAGGGAAAGCATGTTAAATGTCTAACAGTAAACAATATAGAAAAGAGCCTCTTCTCTGGTGACTAAGGCAAATGGCATCATTTGGCTGTGACTATAAGATTAAACAGTAACAGCCTTTGAAATCACTACTGCATTCAATGTTTTGGGAATGTTCTCTGACTTACACTATGCTAACTCTGAGAGGATGAAAATAAAGCTGAAATGAAGCAGTTCTCATAACACATATTTTAGACTGTTTCTTCTAGTTTTCTACATACTTAGAGAAAATTATGTTCCCTTTCTGGTTGAAATTCTTGCTTTATTCATTCAACACAGCAAATAAATTTGAAAATTTCATTTTGCACTCAACATTTGCAATAAAACTATGTAAATAACCGTTTTTCTTTTTATAGTAAATTACAAAAAATGTTGAAATGCCATCGAATTAAACAAATTGCTTGGCTTCAGATTTGAGCTAGGGTTTTTTTTTAGCCTGATTAAGGAAAGAATACAAAATGAAAAAAGTATTTCGACTTGCTAAATTTTCTTCCACATAAATATAATATAAAAATATACTGCTCTCAGAAAAAAAAAAATAATTTATGTAAAATTTAAAGGAAAAGTTTTCAGGCTTTGTTTTGTTTTACTAAAATAATTCTAGTGACTCTGAAATGATATGAAATAATATCTTCTCAAAGTAAATCTGCATTTAATCTTTTTTTTAAATACTTGTTAATCTCTTTTTCCCTTGTCAGACTTAATGGTGAGCTGAAATACAGCTGATAGTTTTACAACCATGCACATAGAAAGTCCAAAGAAAAAAAAAAAAGTCAATTATTTCTTAGGAACCCTCACAGGTCAGAAAGTCACCTCATCCACCTGCTCCCAGTCTGTTCAGACTGTAGATAAAACATAGATCTATGTGTTTGTGCAATTAATTCAATATAGATAACTTTGAGTGCCCTAAAGAGAGGCTTTAATGATAAATTTGAAAATTCAGTTTGACAACCTTATTTCTGCTATGGGCAAGGGCAGTTTAAGTCATGACAGAGATAAGGGATAAAAAAACCTCTTGAATTGACTTGACATAAGTGATAAGTGCATTTGCTGGGATGTTCTTTTTTGGCACCATCATTATTATACTCGATCACTATACAGGTGTGCTCACTGAATGGGAATAAATGGTTATTAATAAAGATATAATAAAAAGACAAAACATTATGCCACAGCAGACAAAAGATTATCCTCAAAATTGTTATGTATACAAAGAAGCACAGAAAAAAAATATTTCTTCACAATACAAATAGCAGGTTTTTGTTAGTCTAGTCTTTATTTTTAAACAAAATTGAACTGGACATGTTTTATAAAGACGGTGGCCTCTTCTGTTTTGGAAACACTGAGAGGAAAATTTTATTGGTAGTATTTATTTTTTTTAAAGGCAGTCTCTTCCTCTTTCTCCAGCAGTTAGTCATTATAGTAGTGCAACCACTGTGGCTTCATTAGTTTTTATTTTAATGCAGTAGTCTATGTCTGTTTCCCTGATTACTCCAGAATTGCATTAAAGATTATACTAAATTCTGACAATAGGTTCTGCAGGGGTAGCACATGTTATCCAGAGAAAGCAGATTCAATCAAAATAAATTTATGCTTCAATCTAGGACTTGAAGGGGGAGAGAAAAGGGTCATTATTCTGATATATAGTACTGAATGTCTGGAATATAAATTAATGGCTCTGTCTAAGCGGAGGAGTCTCATTACATGAAACACACAACAATTTTTGGCCAGATATTTGTAAGAAATGTAAATACCTTATTTATATTTATGAAGCATAATTCACATTCTTTCAGTTTAATTGTATCTCTGTGATCATGCACAACATTTTTCTCATAACTTTTCCAAATATTTTTATGTACGTTTGAATTAAACAGGTATCAAAATTGTGTTACAGGTAGCAAATACTAATACCACAATCCATTTTTTTTTCCCAATTTATAGACATCTTTTTAACATTGATATCCTATTTCCTTAGGGCAATAAAAGCATATTGAATGTTTTTCTTATAAAATTATCTTTTGGGCTTTCTTAGACACTGTGAACATGTATTTACAAGTGTATCTGTGCATACTGGGATGCAAAGGTTGGGGGCAGGCTTTGCTGCTGTGACTGTGAAATGGAGGTGGTGGATATCAGGACCCTGAAGGAATGCAAGAAAGTAAACAGCAGGATCACAGTCCTGGACTTCAGAAAATAAGTTTTTTGTTCATCCTTTTTGCCCCAGATCCCTTCCCCAGTGCAGTCTTACCTTCCCTGAAGCTGGTCACCACAGAAATAATTAATTGAACTGTGTCTTTCACCCCCTCATGATGTTATTTCTTCTATCTTCTTATCTGTGTGAATAAGATATTGTAGATAAGTAGTTTGTAGTTCCAAAATTCCATCATGATTTAATAATATTTCAAAACTTTCTACTTAATTTAATATTATATTTAGTTTTATTTTATTTCTATTTTATCTCATGTTTCTATTTAATCAGATTCCTCCAACTGCCTTTTTTCCACCTAACTTTTGGACTTCTGAAGGAGATCTTACAATTTTATGGGGAATAGAAGAGTTTTGAAATTAGATATCCCTATATATTTCCTCTGCTTGGTATTCATGTCACTGGCCACCCACTTCTGTTTTACAAATCCTCTTTTCCAAGTCCTTCACAAAATCATCTAGCTAAAACTGTTTTCTCCCTAATAATAAAATATATTTCTGTGTTCACATTTCCCCACATCTCCTTTTTTACTATGACTATGCATGAAGACTCACAGTCCTCCCACCAAGTTTTGCTATATTGTCTAGAACTACTTTATAAATAAAAAATAATAATAATAAAAAAGATTAAAGAAGACAACTACCTCATCCAAATTTCATATCAGTCTCAGATAAGTGACCTCTTTAATATTGTTATATGGCTGCAGAAATAACCTGGCCAAGAAATTTGGGATAAGCAACTAACTTTTAAATAATTAAAGATGAATTAGATACATCTAGCCCAGGTCAACCTTGGTAGTTAAGGGCTGAAACCAATTAATTCCACAATGTGTAAAGCAAATATTTTATGCACAATTGATGAAAAAGTGGACAAAATTCTACTTAATCTACAATTCTCCACAATGGAGATATAATTATCATAAATATAGTCAAACTGTTGAAGCATACCTATTTGCTATTGCATGTTTTCTCAGAAATGATAATGCAACATTTGGTACATAGATTTTGTAGACAAGAATTGGTTTATTATTTCTAAGTTGATGTAGGCCAGAGGGCAGAATAAAGTTGTAAACAGCTGTAAACTGTTGGGTGACTTAGTCTAGGTGATCCTGCTCTGGCAGGGGGGTAGATTACAGGAAAAACATAAGCAAAAAACTTCTTTCCTGTGAGGGTGACAGAGCACTGGAAGAGACTGCCTAGTGAAGTTGTGGAGTCTCCCTCTCTAGAGGTTTTCAAACCCCTCCTAGACATATTGTTGTGCAACCTGTTCTAGTTTAACCTGCTTTGGCAGGGAGGTTGTACAGGATGATCTCCAGAGGTCACTCCCAAACACTACCTTATGTGATTCTGTGAAACTCTGCTTTTGCTTCTGCTGCTCTGAGCCTAGAATATTTCAGAATCCAAACTCAATCTGTGAGATGAGGACTTCTTGGCTCATTTCTACAGATGAAGGAGGCATAAATTGGTCCAGGTTGCTTTATGTCTTTTTCTTTTTTCTTTTTTTTTTGGTCTTAAAAGAGCATATGGACTAGTATTTCTGAAACAGATTTTTAGAAACTTCTTTTAAAATTCTAAATTCTAACAAACTTTGAAATTAAGAATTCCATTGCTTTTGTATTTTGACTGTCTTTATTAAATATGTGTATTTTTATTCTTTTCCAAATACTGTAACTGGTATAGCTAGTTGCTATGACTAATTTATTTAGTACAGATATTCTAAAAGTTCATTTTGATATATATAGCAACAAACACCGAGCACATTTAACATTTAAATTATACTGTATGCTTCTTCCAAAGCACTTTGCAAAGAGCATCATGAAAACAGTTCTTTAAAGACAAAAGTGTCAGACTAGAATGTAGCAGACCAGTAGGGGAAGCTGAAACTCGCTGTGTGAAAAGCTGTTCTATAAAAGTTGAGAAGAAAGTTTGATTTTTAGAACTAATCAGCAGTGAGCTAAGAACAGAAGACTGGATTTCAACACTTTCTACATGCAGACCATATATCAAGCCTGGCAGTTCCCAGATAGAGGTGAAAATAACTCCTGGTTGCCTAAAACAAATTCTGGGGAGCTGAATGTGCTGTTAGTTATCCATGCATATGCAGTGACCATAATTTGCTTCAAAGTGCATGAAAAAAATATGAACTGTAAATAATAAAGAGGCATAAAAATGTCCAACTGAAGCCTGGTTTCAAAATCAGTGAACTGTTTGCCATCACACTTTTAAGTTATGCAACCAGATAAGTGAATAAAAATTATGGTGTAAAGTTCTGCAAATTGTATGTATTAGCTAATGATCTGTCACAAGACATACAAACAACACCAGTTATTTCCCCTCTCTTTTCCTCCTCTGAAATTCAGAGTATGTCATTTAGTAATTCACAGGTACTTAAAGTTGCACATATTAATTTATTTATTTTATTATTTTGTGGGTTTTTTTAGGAAAGCAGCATTTTTCCTCCCTTTGGGTGGAGGTATATAAAAGGCTAATTCCATGTCTTCCAGGAACATGTACTTACAGAATGAAACACTATTACTCTATATGAAATCAACATGCAAATCCAGGAGAAAACACAATATTCTAATGTTTAATGAACTGACCTTATTATTGTACAAACTCTTTCTACTCTGGCCTCTGGGCAGAATCCAATACAATTTATTATAAAACTAATTCAGATTGCTTTGGTTTTCTGCTTCAATAGGTAATACCTTACTGTGACTAACAAAGGTTTGTAGCACAAAATAGAAACTATATACTAATAGGCTTTTTCTCAAATTAAAGCATAACATATTTCTCAGAGCTAGAATAAGAATGCAGTAATAAAGCTATAACTCCCCAAAGTGACTGAAATAAATAACATATAAATGATGCATAAGTAGATAAGAAGCGGGTAGATTACAGCTATGAATGCAGTGAAGTGAAATGCTAGCATTGGCAATGACTTATTCATGTCCTATATTTGTCCTCTATGGAATATGGATCAAATAATTCTATAAAGTAATATTCATTTATATACAACATGTATGAGTCCCTTGAAGTTCATTTAAAATGACTGGCAGCATGGTCCACGACAGCTAGAAGTCCCTTTTGAAGTAATTTTCTCCATGTCTATAGGAGTGAAGTTAATTTCTTTGCAGGCATTCAGTCCATTACTACCTGCTATATATCACAATTATGTACATAACATGGATTCTTTGGCAGGGAGTGGGAAGACATACAGAGCATTCCTGTTATTCATTTTCAGTTGTGTGTATACTATATTTGTAGGCTGAAAGTGGAAAGTTCTTATGTGACAAATGGGATGGAAATGAGAAAGCACACACCTCTGCTTTAAAGATATTCACTTTTCATGATAAATAATTTTAGGAACATTCTTTGGATGCACCTTTAACTCTATTTTTGTAAATAGCTTTCTATCTGCATAAAACATAATGCAATAAATTAATTCTAAATCAGTGGTGGGAAATATCCCAACTTTAATGAAGTAGTACATACGAAAGAGTACTTATGCTATAATACTTTCATATGCAGACTGTGTATACATTTAATTAGGCAATAAATACCTGTTTACTTGCATGTAGTATCAGTTATTACTCTTATGAATTACCAGTTCAGACAGGTAATGGTGAATGATGAATGATGAAGTGTCACTTTGTGCATGAGTCGATGGTATGAGAAAAGGACTTCTGATTTGAAAGCTTAAATTTTGTGGCACTAACATTTTCATCTGTGATTATGGCTGAAAGGTAGATTTAAAAGCAGGTAGTCCATATATTTCAAGTTTTATTTCAAAGATTCCTTGGACAAAATTAATCTAATTTAATTTACTAATCTGCATTTGAACTAGGAATTCTAGCCAGTCATTACGGGCCATGGATAGACATTTTTAGAACATGATGCAACTGACATATTTTAGACATTTACATGAGGTGAATCATGTCTTAAGAATGCCTATTTCCTTCCCTTAACTATAAAAAGAAGCTATGGTGACTAATTCCAATATATAGGAAAGCAATGTACATTTATTTTTGGTCAGATGCCTCCCATTTTTTTTATTTTTATTTTTTTTTAAAGAAAGAGTTTTTAAAAAATATATAAAATATAATAGCCCCAAATAATTCCATATTTCAATGCACCAAGTTAAATTCTATCCAGAAAAAAAATAGTTGTCTTTCTGTTCAAAAGAGATTTCAATAGAAAAAAATTAAGTCCCATGGTTGACATAGAGATAGGAACAAAATCAAAGCTCTAACAGAGAAAAGGAGAGGGTGACAGAAGGATACATGGACTATCCAGGTTTTTCAGGTCTATATTGGGCCTATCCTGGCACAGTGCTGTTAGAAAAATTACTTTTAGACTCTATTCTTCCAGCAGGTTCTGAATACTGAGTTTGAAAAAACACTTGACTGAAGTAAAAGACAGTCATAAGAGTTGCCTGCACTCCCATCTCAGCTCTGCAGAGAATCTCCAGGCATCTTAGCAGAAAAAAAAAAAAGGATCATAGCCACATTTTTCTCTTCAGGCTATGACCTCATAATTCTGGCAAAAAAAATCTGTGTACTCTGTGCTGGAAAGGGAACTATGTAGATAAAGGTTCATGTTGGCGCCACTTATGCAAATACTCAGGTTATGATATCTTCTTACCAGTTGTACTCCAGTGTCTTGATTCAAGGATACACTCCTGGGACACGTTTGACTTCTGGGGCAGATTCAAGCTGTACTAGTCTTCTGAGTGTTGATCCCATAATTATTCAGACTGCTATATTCAGCACTTGAGTACCTCTGCACAAGCCCTGGTATTCTGACATCAAAAAAACCCAAACAATAAAGTAAACCAGAAATGAAAAAAAAAAGAGCAAATAAAAACACACACATGCACAAACAGACAAACAAATGAAAATAAAAACAAAGAACCACCACCTCACTAAAATCACACATAACAAAATTACTACATAACACCACAAATTTTATAAAAGATGCAAACTAGTATAACAGAAGATGAAATTGGAGTCAGGATACAGGAAGGATATCCGATGGAGAATCAAGGTGCTCCTCAAGCACATTAAAATTTTAAACAAAAATTAAAAATAAAAATATTCTTGAGAAAATTCACAGTTATATTCTTCTAGTTATTTTTTCCTGTTTTCTTATGTGAACCATGATAACAAATCGTGTGATATCTTCCTTGTGTACCATGACATTCCCACTGGGTGTGGAAAGGCCCTGAACAATATCAGCCTCCGGACATTACATTTCTTCATGAGACAGAACAGGTACATGAAGAATCAAATCACATCTCTCAGCAATATACAGATAACTATTCTATTGAAATTTTGTTTTGTTGTTATTTTCCTAGTATAGTTATGAATATTTAATTTAACTGAACATCCAGTTTTTATACTCTTTTTATAATAGGTGTTATGGTATAGGAAATTCCTCTAAGGCATTGTTCAAAGCAGACACAAATATGTTGCAGGATCAACTGGGAGAGGACCAGGAGTGCAATACTAGCATGTAGTAGGTACAACTGTGAAGAGAAGGCTCCAGGAAGACCTTACTGTGGCATTTCAATATATAAAGGGGGCTTATAAGAACAATGGAGAGACTTTAGTGACAAGAGAAGAGGTTTTAAAATGAAAGAGGGTAGATTTAGATTCAATATAAGGAAGAAATCTTTTGAATGAGGGTGGTCAGACACAGGCTCAGGTTGTCCATGGAAGTTGTGGATGCCCTGTCACTGGAAGTGCTCAAGGTCAGGTTGGATTGGGCTTTAAGCAATTTGGTCTCCTGAAAAGCGTTCCTCTATGGCAGTGGGGTTTGTCTAGATGATCTTTGAATATCCCTTTCAATCCAAACCATTCTATGATTCTGTGCAGGAGACAAAAAAGAAATACAATACTTTTGAGAGACTAATGTTATTCCTACATTTTATTTACCTTTCTTTAAATATCCTTAGTGCAACAAATTCAAAACTAGCATATGATACTAAAACAGCCGTTCAGCTTTGCTGATCTTAGATACACATTTTCCATTCTAAGTCAACATGTTAAACTTTAAACAAGTAGCTAAACTGATATCAAAACAAAGCAAAACAGAATCAGTACTGAATAATCTATCCACTTAAATTTTGGCAGCTAGTTTTTCTTTAGAGAACTCTGTTTTGTGTTTCCATTTTTCACAGCTTCTTCAAACTGCAAGCTTTACTGATCACACTTTTCACAGAATTGTTTTTGGCCATCAAACAGAGAAACCCAATCTGTCAAAGAGCAAGAATGATATGGTATGAAATCCACATTATTTATTTTAATCAGTCTCCAATTCGCCATATATATTTTGAAGGATGGATTGATATATTTATTTTTCAGTTGTCAAGATAAAGAGGAAAATGAAATTTCTGCAGCATTGCTGGTTTATAGCTTTCCAGTCTTTCAAAACTGTTGAAAAGATAGAAAGTATACAAAGCATAGAATTTTAATAGGTAATTGGTACACCATTAATTGAGATACACTCTTAACTTTAAATACTGTAAATCAGGGAAGAGATCTTCATTGGTGACATTTAATTATAAGTAATGTCACATGCCAAATATATATTAAGAAAAAAATAATAATCTATGATTTGCAGGTTTTAATGTTTTTGTGGGTTTTTTTACTTCTTAAAGCTTAAAAATAGGTTCTGTTTCTTCACCAGATTTGGTTATAAGTGCAGTCAGTTACAAATTTATTCTGATAAAAATATCACAATGCAAAAAAATATTCTAAGTTTAAACTCAGTTGTTTTGCTTAGGATGTAGTATTAAAAAATAATTCAATTTCTGAATTATTAAAATGTACAGCTTTGTTCTTGAAAGGAGAAGATATTTTCTAATATGGAATGTTTCATGGAATGTAGAGTTTTTCAGGGAATAATGACTGAATACTACTCATACATTTCTGTAACATACAGAAAGAGCAAAATGAAATGAGAAACAATTAAAAAAAACAACACAAGGAACTTTGGATCACTACCTTAATACCTATGTTGGAAGTCTATAATATGCTAGCAATACATTAAGTCATTACATAATGCTATTTGTAATTTGTGTACACAACATTTAAAAAACACATAATGGTTTGAATTGACAAGTTCCCAGATGGTGTTGCAGAACATATTGACTAGCCAGATGAATAGAAACAGTTTTGGAGTATGTAAAAAGAGCTTTATATCAAATAAGAGTTCTTACTGTAAATTATTTTGAGGGGATTCTATATGAATCAGACCTTATAATTGCCCATATAAGAAGAATACATGCTCTTCTCATCCTCTTTTCCATTAAAAAAATACAAAATAACCTTGAGTAGTCCCTTGTCATAACACTACTATGATTCATAATGCTGTTTCAATAAGGTCTTTTATATAGCTTTAAACTCTTGAAATTAAAGATGTGAAAATATCTTCAAAACCTCAGGAATAACAGAAGTACAGTGAAGATATAACCAAATTTAGCATTGCTTCTATCATTAAATTGAACGGGAAGTTAAAAAAAAATATTACCTTGAAAAGCTACATTTTGGAAAAATAAAGGTAGAACAATTGTCTGATTTTGAGATGTGCAGCAGTGGAATGAAATTATTTACTGGCAATCTTTTCAGAAACATTTGAAGAAATATTAGTATTGCTGTTGATTAAATACATGGCTGATGAAGCAAAATTTTGCAAAAACAGAAGTATAAAATATTTAACTAAGGTAAGACTTAGAAAGCGTGGCATCTCCACTCAAGCTTCAGAAGTAATATCTGTCACATAAAGTAGAAACTTAATAGCTGTGGAATGTTTAGCACTGTTACAGCAGGTAGGTTGACCTTCTTTCAAGGAAAAGTATAGAAACCTTATGATCAACGGTATCAAGAATCAAAACAGAGAGTAATGTTCAAAACAGATTATTTATAGTGATCATTCAGTTATTTTTGAACTGTAGAAATTAAGCATATTTTATGGCAGAAAAGCAGGTAATGACATGCCTGAAAATCTATATATATACATATATTTGTAACAAAATAGTATTCATTTTATAATATTAATTGAAGAGTGAAAAACCAGATCATTTGTTAAGAAAAAAGACTAAAAGTATAAACTAACATGTTATTTTTTAAGTATCAGGTGAATGTACACTGAAATGTTATTGTGGTAGAAATAGTTACAGAGAAAATCTCAAAAACAACAGTGTGAAAAAAAACACTGCTTTTTCTAGGTATTTTACAGCATCTTAGCGAATTGAGAAATTTGTGGTGTATAATATTTAGGTATCTTTTAAAATTTACTTTTTTAATTAATTTTAATTGGTTTAATTTCTGCAAATTCTGTGAACACTTGTGCTCTAGATTATGACAAGTGATCAAATAAATAAATGGATAAATAAATAAAAGGGTAGCTGGAAGGTAAACTGCATTCAGATGAGGATGTCAGTGTCTGTTCTAGATGAATTGAAGGAATATAGATCAAAGACCACAAAAGCACTCATTCTCCTTTGACTAGGGATCAGTCATGACTGAAGTTTTGATCAGAGCATTGTACATCTAAGAGATAAATGAGGTCACATTTTTCACTCATTTTTCACATGCAGACTTGTGTGGATATTTCTTTGAATGCTTTCACACTTGCAAATTTTGAAGCAGAATTTGGGTCTTGCAGTGAAAACAACTGAATCAAGAACACAGTGGCAAATTTTAAACATTTGACAGCACGGCACTGCCCTAGAGTCATTCCTATAACAGCAGTTAACCTGCAAAGATAATAACTGGAAATACAAAGGAACAAACCATGTGGATAAATGTTAGAAAGAATAAAGAGTTCCTTTTCAAGATGGGATTGTTAGAAAAGAAAAGCCAAAACAACTCAAATTGCTTCTAAAAAAAACCCAAACTAAACAAACAAAAAAAGAAAAATATTTTGTTTTCTGTATATCAGAATAGATATTGAAAAACAAGTAATTCAGTAGTAGCAAATAAAGAAGAGAGGGAAGAAACTCACTTTAGTGTAGGCTCTATACTGAGAGAAAATCCAACAAGACATAACTGTTTTATTCTGAACATCACACTCACAAAATGAGTGTCACTGGACCAGCAAGCTTAGTAGATTTTTTTGCTAAAAAATTATCCTGAGGAAACACTGTTGTAAATTAGAACTTCGTCTACTGCTTATTGTTTTTCAGAATCCAGTGAAGCCTCTGGTCTTCTTGACATAAAATCTTTCTGGGGACTTTTCTCCATAGAGCTGCTGTAGTCTCAATTCTCCTTAGTTGTGCTATCACATATTCCTCCTGAGGTCAAGATTAGAATCATAGAATGTTTAGGGCCTGAAGGGGCCTCCAAGGCATTTAAGAAATGGAAATATGAGGGCTAGTAGCTTCTTTAGGCCCTTTTTCAATTACTCTTTTAAATTCCAAGAACACTGGAGAGAACTAGGGCACAAAAGTAGTTCAGAGATGTCTATCATGTATATTTGATTTCTGGTAACACCTAGTAATTGTTGGAGTCATTATCTTTTGCATAAGATATATGAATTAAAAATTATGCTTTACATCTTGTGCTGGACATATTCTTCAATCTTATGGTGATTTTTTCATTAGCCAGAGTGGCAATGGGCTCATATGAGGCAGATAGATAGATTTGAGACAGACTGGTTTATTTATAAAGGATAATTATAGTCTTGCATGGGATATTTCTTCATAGATGCTTTCTCAATATTTTTACTAAAAAGCAAATTGGAAGCCAGTTTTGGTTTTACATCAGTTCTTACTGCTATAATTAATCTGTTGGTGAATTTTGTGCAGTTTGCATTACATGTATTTAATCAATAGAAGTTTTTAAGTTTACATTTCACAAATTTTCAAAGCTGTCTGATGAATAAGACTACTGAGTACTCCCTCAGTGAACACTGCAAGATGTATAATTCACACAGTTTCTACACATATTGAAATGCTAATCTAGTGTTACTGGAGGATAAATTAATAGAATATTCTGCAAGTTGGCAAGACCTATAATTATCATTTTGGATACTGCTTCTACCATAGAAAAGTAAAAGGAAACTCTAAGAATAAATGTGAATCAACTTGAAGTTATTGACTGACAATGATCAGCAAAAAACAAATTATGTAATAGCTTCTGGTACAATGGTTCTCCATGTAGGAGAAAGAAATAGCCTAAAATAAATAAACATAAAAATAAGCTACCTTTTTTTTTGGTATTAAATATTCATAAACTTTTAACCAGGAACTGCTTTCTAAAAATGTCTATGAATTATCTAAAACAGTGCTTTACTGATTTGGTCCATTTTTTGTAGTATAAACTAAAAATAATTTCAATAATTTCCCTACAGATTAGGGATTGAGTTAAAACATAATAATGGGCCTTCAGATAAAGGAACAGTTCTTTCTTTGCTCTCAAAAACCACAAAAATAAAATCTAGAACAATTGAATAAATAAAATAAATAATACAAGAGAATAACAATTAATAATAAAATAGAATAAAAAAACTTTTAAAACCCCTGACATTTACCACATTATTAAGAATAATTAAGTATGTAAAGCTATTCTATCATTATTGTACTGAACTATTTTATTTGTCAAACTACTACAATACTGGTATTATTGCAGTTATGAAAACATTCATCTTACCAAGCTTCAGCATTCCAAAATTACTGCTTTAAAATCATGTTAATCTCCATCAGGACAACAAGCCTCATTGTTTTAAACGTTCATGTTAAAGAATGGCAATTAACTCCTTGGAGGTGCCATTCCCTTACCCTTCACTGTAGGAGGTTCATTGCTCTATTTTTATACTAGTAATCCAGAGTATAAGGAAAAGTGTCCAAATTTTGTCATCCAGTGCAATGTACCAATCTCTTTACCTTCCCATTCCTGGAGATCTAATAGGAATAAGGCAATCACAAGTAGATTTCATTTATGCTTTTGCAGTGATGGATGTCTTTTTTTCCCATAAGCTTCAAAGACTAGCACATGTGTTTATGTTTTCTGTGATAGTTCTGGGGAGTCACAGTTGTAACCATGAATGCAAAACAAGACAGTAAAGAGAAGAATAGGTTTTATCCCTTCCTTAGAATCAGGAAAATGTATGCAGCTTTCTCAGCTGTGAAATAAAATATTCCTGACAGAAACTGCTGGATCAGAAAAATGGACAGCTAAAAGTAAAATTATAATATTATTTTTATATTCTCTTTTAAGTATATTAAAAAATATATATTTCTTAAGGAAATAAAGATAGGATGCGAATTTCCTATATACTTAGAAATTAAATATGGTGCTCTCTACTTCCAAGACAAAAAATTACTTAACTTTATAGATATTACTGTAAATATTGCTGGTGAAAACTATGAAACAGGACCTTAGTAACTAGATATCAAATGTAAAATATCTTTACTTCACTATAGATACAGTATGTATTAATAGTCTTTTTTTTTTCTTATTATTAAATTACCATAGCAACAGTGCTAGATATTCAGTCTCCTTTTCTAGTATTTTTTTCTGAAGGACTTAAGAGTGGCAGGTAGCAGATAGTGCAAGACAGTAACAGGAAATGCTAGATTATCAGAACATGTTAAGGTAGGTCAAATGAATAGTGGAGGTTGGTTATTGCTCATGTTTTGATGTTGTTCTGTTACTTAAGGTAGTCATCAAGATCTGGCCTATTTATGACTGCCAAAAAGCCCATGCAAATACTAATAAAGAACAGGTACACAAAAATGATTATATAATTTTCATTTAAAATATAACTGGATATGTATTTATAACAAACAAGCTGAGTTGAAACATTACAGTACTCATACTGGTTAATTTAATATTGAAAATAATTATCTGTTTTCCTTTATTAAAAGCTAGTTACGATTTCTATTTCCAGGAGAAGCAAGCATGATAACTGGAAAATACACTCTCACCATTTTGCTAAAAAAAGAGTCATTATACCTTCTTGCACATCATATATCATGCAATGCATTCATCTTTATCTAGAGAAATGGCACTCCTTACTGTCTTGAAGAACTTTAAGTGTCTTTTAGATTAATCATTACCCAAAAATAGTAAGTGCTATTCTCTACCTCCCTGTTTAAACACTAAAAAAGGCAGATGTGAATGACAGCTAGATGTTTAAAATTATTAAAAGTCTTATGTATAGATCTGAAAAAAATAAAGATAGGAAATAGTTTCAGGACTATTTCAAAATTTCTGTGTAATAGATATTTCAATAAAGCTAATGAAAGTCACTTTTCAAGAAAGTGTTGAAAGAACCTTAGTTCTATTATTAATCATCTCATTTGCTAGGCATTACATTTAATCCCAATACCTGGAAATCAGATTTAATCATAGAATCTTAGAATCATTATGGTTGGAAAGGACCTCTAGGATCATCACCCTTCATCCTAACATCTCTCTAACCACTAGACCATATCCTCAAATGCTACTACTACTACTACTCGTTTTTTAAACACCTCCAGGGATGGCTGCTCCACCTTCTCCCTGGGCAGCCTGTTCCCACTGCCTAATCACTCTCAGTAAATAATTTCTTCCTAATATCTAATGTAAACATTCCCTGATGCAATTTGAGGCCATTTCCTCTCATTCTATCATTAGTAAAATGGAAGACACCAACATCAATCTCGCCACAATTACCTCTTTTTAGGTAATTGTAGAGAGCAGTGAGGTATCCCATCAGTCTCCTCTTTTCTAGACCAAACAACTCTAGTTCCCTAAACCTCTTCATAAGACATGCTTAAAAAATAATAATAAAAAAAATTCAGTCTGTATGCATAGTCTTCTCTCTCTTTGCCACTTAGTTTCTTAACTTTGAGCAAACTACTCATTGAATTGATCTACTTGAATATCTTAGAATAAATAAAATGTTCTCTCTGCACCTGCAGAAGGAACAGATGCTGTCAGAAGTGGTTTAACACTTCAACAGACTTCTTCTGTCTGCATAGCCAGTGACTTGCCAGTTCAGTAGTTGATTTCCTTAGAACTTTGACAGCAAATGCGTTCTACTTCATACTTTTGTCTTTTAAATGAAAGTAATACTTTAATGAGTTTAGGCCTTTCTGCCATATCAATTATCTCAAATTAAAGTATTTTAATTTATAAGTACAAGCAATAATTTAAATACATGACTCTGTGTCTGTTTTGGTGCATCACTGTATTTAAAGGCAATGCCACAATTGGCCTGTGCTTTGTTTGAGATTCCCCAGGAGTATGTTTTTCAGATAATGAGCTCTGTGTGATCTTTATATGTTTATCAAGGTCCTTCTTGGCCTTCCTTACCTTCTACATAAAGTGTTGGTTTTAATCCCTTTTCAGCAAGGTAGGCTGTCCTAACATTGTGGAGCACAGAATACATTGTTCCTCATTTCTATAGCAGTGTTTTTGCTTCTTTTTAAACTTTGTCTGTCTTTATCTTACTGAGTGAAGAAAAGAATTGCTAATTTTTATCCAGTAGCATTATAGTTTGGCTAGATGAGCCAACACACTTGCCCAGTACTGTGTCTTCTAACAAATCTTTCTACCATACTCCTTTGCTCAGAGTGTGCATGACCTATATCCTTACAACACAATGCAGAAGGTACTTAGATATCCAATCCTCATTCGTCTCACTAAGATAAATGCTTTAGGGCCTCAATTACATGCAGACATTTCCAGTCCTGAATCCTGCAGCAACAAGGTTAAGAAGTTCTTCATCAGTAAGTTAATTGAGGGTAGAACTGGATGTGAAATATTACTGTAATTTATTAATAGGAAAACATTATTACAGACTTACAATCACCTATTTATGCAAGGTGCCATAAAATGGAATTCCAATATTCAAATCAGTAATTTTTTCAGCCATTTTCTCTGAGTTACTGCATATCATGGGTACATTACCTTGTAAAGGCAGAGTAATTATCAGTCTCAGATTTTGCTCATTATGAAAACAAGTGACAATCAAAATGACATTGTTTAAATACGGAGAAGTATTGAGCAGTACAGATGTGCTCATCACTTGTGGAGTAAGATCTGTTTGAAAAGTTCTTCATAATTTAGTTAAGTTTTAAATCGCATCAGGCTTGCAGTTATTTTTCTAGTCCTTTATCTAATTATGCTTTATCTTTCTGCAAACTGCTTCTCAATATATTTTGTACTGAAAGAAAGCCCTCCAGAAATCAAAGAAGCTTATCTCCATCACTGTGGCTTATGGACTTATCTTCATCTTACAGAATGTGTGATGTGTTCCCTGTCCCATGGGTGATTCTGTAAATGACAATTCAATGTTTATATTTACAGTCCATAACTGATGGATTAAATGTATCTAAAGCTTCACCTGTCTCTGCTATTTGAGATGTGTACATCAATATGTGTGACCATACTAAATCATATAGATGTTACTGAGCCAATCATATACTATTTGTTTATATTCATAAATATTCTTCACACTTACCAGCTTGATTTCCTCTTGTCCTAAATATTAATTTGAGTATTTACACTCCATGTAATGAAGTAAGAATATTTTACACAAATTCACCCCTTTTTAGATTTTAATTAACGTATCTTTTCAAGAAGGAAGTTATAATCTTGATTATGTATACTGTTGACATAAAACTGGATGTTACATGTGGTTAGCCTGATTTTGTTATAGGATATGTAAGTGGGCTCACCTTTTAAGAAGCCATCTTGAAAAAAATTACTTTTCTACATTGCATGAGATTTTATGGAATTTAATATATGAAGAAACATATATTTTGTAACTTAAACCCACACAGTGTGTTGTGATATATTTAAATATGAGTTTTAGATACAGCATAAATTCCTAATGTTGCTTTCCATTTACAAATTAAATTGAGGTCACATAAATACAACTGAATTTGAGTTTTAATAGAAGTTTGCTTTTACCCTGTGTTTTTTTGGTTGGTTGGTTGTTTACAGTCTGAACAGAATAATGTGAGGGAACACATAATGGTTGTTATTACATTTGGAGGAACATTTCCCTGTGCCAAATATTACTGCTGACAAGCTATTAAAAAAAAAAAAAAAAAGTAAAAATTCAAAACTGAGAACAGTTAATAGTGTATTTTGCATTCTGGGTGTAATTGAGAGAGCTGAATAGCAATGCATGCTATAATTCAGTGAGAATGTATTTTATGAACCACATAAATAATATAAGAACTAATATTGCAGTTTCAAAGAAGAGTGGATTTTGGCGAGCATAGGTCCTGCAGGTAGTGTGTGTGGATATCCAGTACATAACAAACTGTTTGAACAAAGTGTTATTAATAAATAATGCCTTCAGAAAGATTTGTTTATGTTAAATTATCTGTTTCTTTCTACATCATATTACTAAGATAGTAGACTGAGCTTACTTGAAGGATTTTTCAAACAAAATAAATTCATTTGGCATAAAAAAACCCCAAACCCTTATATATATAAAGTTTTGCACTTACTTGGATCCTATAATGTTCTTGCAGAGACTTGAATGATTTCATAGAATCATAGAACGTCAGGGGCTAGAAGGAACTGTGAAATATCACCTAGTCCAACCCCCTTGTCAGACCAGGATCACCTAGAACAGATCACACAGGAATTCATCCAGGTGGGTTTTGAATGTCTCCAGAGTGGGAGACTCCACAAACCCCCTGGGCACTGTTCCAGTGCTCTGGCACCCTACAGTGAAAAAGTTTCTCCTCATGTTTACATGAAACTTCCTATGCCTCAGCTTCCATCCATTGCCCCTTGCCCAGTCATCAGGCACCACCGAGAAGAGTCTGGCTCCATCCTCCTGGCACTCACCCTTTATATAAACATTGATGAGGTCACACCTCAGTCTCCTTTTCTCCAAGCTAAAGGACCCCAGCTCCCTCAGTCTTTCCTCATAAAAGAAATGCTCCACTCCATCATCCTTGTGTCTCTGTGCTAAACTCTCTCAAACAATTCTTTGTCCTCTTGAACTGAGGGGCCCAGAACTGGACAAAATGCTGCAAATGCAGCAGCCTTACCAGGGCAGAGTAGGACAAGAGAACCTCTCTCCACCTACTACCCACACCCCTTTTAATACAACCCAGAATAGCATTGGGCCTCCTGGCCAAAAGAGCACACAGCTGGCTCATAGTCAGCCTCCCATCAACTAGGACCCCCAGGTGCTTTTCTCCTATCCCAGGTCCTTTTCCCCTCCAACAAGTCAGTCCCTTGGTAAAACCATGTTGACTGCTCTTAATGACCCCCTTGTCCTTGGTATGCCTGGTAAACAGAAGGTAGGAAAAAGTTTATCTTGTTTAGATAAAAAAAAAGTAAACAAAAAATGGTGAGATAAAAGTTATTAATATCACATAAAGTATCTTACTTCTAGAGAATGTCTTGCTATGATAGATCCATAAAGACCAGTAAATAAAGTTGTTTTATGAAAGAGAAACAATAAGGAAAAATACAATGCATCTGGAAAGGTAAAGTATTACAATTAATTAGAGTACTATGATAAGAAATATTAGAAAATGGAAAAATGTGTAATTAAAACATTTCTAATGAGTAGTGGACTGGCTCAGGAATTTGTGCCAGTGGAGTCAAATCTGGTTGCCCTTTCCAGTGACTGTAAAAATATTCAAGAGTATACTTACAATCAGTTTGTGTATATTATGTGCTCCTTCTACCACAAAGATAATTTCTGTACAAAACAGTGCAATGGGAATGATACTTACAGGTGTTCTGTTAGGAATGCTACTGATGTTTGTATTGTAAAATTGAAAATCCTAATAAATCTGATACAAAGATATCAACATACATGACCACAGAAATGTCACAATGCTTTATTTATTTATATTATATTTCTAATTTATATTTGATTACATTCTGTGTTGAATTTCATCATTGTCACTGTGGTGACAGTCATTCTACCTGCCTGCTTAAAAGGAGACAAATTTTAACAATGAGATACATTCTTGAACACCACTGGTAGACTTCAGTTTGCCTTTTTTTTTTTTTTCCAGTTAGTGGTATAGTATTTAGAAATGGACAGTCTCCCACAGTCCACATCTGCTTTCAATTCACAAGCAGTTGGTAGAATTCATGCATCATCAGCATTTTGTTTGCTTGCTATTCTCTCATCTGGGAAGCCATTATATGAAGTAATAGAAGCAGAAAATAGGTACACTCCCTCTTCAAATTTTCAGCAGGGATTCTGATTTTTGTAACTTCTGTGAATTGCACCATTAAACTGCATATGTTAGCCTGTTGGGTACCCATAATTAAATAAATAAGGGAAAATGTCCATCAACTTCATGACCTGACTAACTTACCAAAACTGCCAGTGAAATAAACCAGCACACTATAGTACTTCCCAGGTTTTATATTTTTGTCTCAGTTCAACAGCTCAAAACCAGGAAAGCCACATAGAAATGCAGTATATTATGATTATTATATTTAGTGACATATATGGACACTGCAAATCACATACAAGCTCCTTTTGACTCAATAGCCTTCCTTCAAAGTGTGAATTGGAAACTATCAGAGTAAGTTCAATTAATTGTTTCAAGGGAACAAAGTACATTTCCCTGTAGATAAAAGTGATCAAATAATGAAAGCTGAATATTAATAATTTATGAATTCACATATCTTTTTTTTCCCCCAACATTTTATTTTGTGAAATATCTAGTTTGTTTAACTAAAATTCAGAAGGTAACAACATGAATTTAAACTAAGTAGATGAGATTGTTGTTACGTGAACAATTCCCTCATACATAATACAATATAGCATACTTTCTTTTATTCTAGCAAGAAGGGAGAAAACATTAGAAATGATGTATATTTTCCTTTCTTTTCTGAGCTCAAAGAAAGGACCATAAATCAACCTCTAAATCACAGCTGAAGAGAGGTACTTATTTTTGCAGAAATATACATACTTTTGCCGAAGTTCAATAGATAATATTGAATATTTGGGACAGATAGGATGGCATGAAGGACAAAGCCATCAGCCAGCCCTGAACCATACTGCTTTTATGTTCAACAAATGTGAGTTCTGAAAAAATTTGTATCACAGCATCTACATTCCTGGAGGCCTTCCTTAGAGAAATTAAAAATTAAAATATTGAAAGCAAAGATAATTGAATGTGATTTGAATTGGTATTCAAGTCATTGATATTTCATAATTTATTTATATTCCAAATCAGGAAACAGAGATACTTTTCCCATCATGAAATGTGAAAAATTTAATTAATGAAACGTCATGAAATTCACAGTTGTCCTGGTTCATTAGTTGGAAGCCAGCCAAGCCTCTATGTAGACGTTGCAGTGTTTTATTCTAGAAGCAAAGGTGTGGCCTTCTAGATGAGTTAATGCTCTTGCTGAAGGCTTTTTACAGCAGTACTTGTCAGGGGTTGGAAGGGACCACTGAGATCTTTGAATCCAACCCCCCTGCCAGAGCAGTACCATATATTATAATCTGATCTAGCACAGGTCACACAGGAACATGTCCAGGACAGTCTTGAAAATCCCCATGGAAGAAGACTCCACAACCTCTCTGGGTTCTTGTTCCCCAAATCACATATTTGCTTGGCCTTAAAGCAGACTTTATATTCAGTAGAAAGAAATGCATGTTTTAGATAAAGAATACATCTGTATATTACTGTCTACCTTTAACTAGCTGAAACATCTCAAAAGCAACTTTCACCACTGACAGCTAAAAAAGACTTCACTAGCAGATTGTTAAATATATATAATTAGACAACATAGTCTCATTTTCAGAGTAGCTTTCTGAGTAGAATGATCTTCCAGACATGTAGCATTAATGCAAAAATATAAAAGCAAATTTACGTAGATTATTTTACCAGTACACTTTTCTTTTCCCATTCTTTCCTAGAAGTTAAATTATGCAAACTAGTTACGAGGTTTTTAACACCTCTTGAGTTTTTTAAGGATGTAAAGCTTCTCCATAAGATGTATTTACTGCTATTTTCTCCTGGCCTACCTAGAAAAAAACCCTCCAAAATCTCAAATAAAAATGAAACAGTGAATAATATAAAAGTGTATTATTTTAAGCAATTTTAACAGAATGAACTATAAATCTTATATATCCTTGTGTCTATCTTAAATATCAGATAGGAATACTTAGGCTATGGCATTAAAACCACTCTAATAGACATATTCAAGTAGAATTTGTTGTGAGTTAAATCAGTTGTATATCACAATTCTCAGTTTTGCTTATATGTTTCATTATAAGTTTGTGTTAGCTTGTTGACAACTATGAATGACATATTAGTCACCATCCTAACATTTTTTACATATATAGTTTTTAAGAGCCTTAACACATGACATGCTCATTTTACAATGGGGTGTATTACTAGTACAGGTAATATACTTGCAATCAAAATAGTTTAAAATTGTTTAGCTTCATGCAGTTTAACTCACTTGATATGGATAGATAATAAAGAAAACAAATGTAGACTTTCACGTAATTAAAAATACTTTTAAAACATTGGTTTGGGGTTGGTTTGGTTGTGCATCTTTTCTGGGTATTTTTATTTGTTTGGGGTTTTTTTTTAAACTACTTTTATGAGATCATTTACAGACATAATCATGAGTAAATGTGGCTTCTTTTATAGCTAAGGCAAATGAAGCATATCTTCAATTAGAAACATTTGAAAATGTACTGTGGTAGCCTACTGAGAATGGAATTACTTTTCTTCACAGCTTCACACCCACTCCTCTTCAGAAGTTCATGGCTTTAGATAAGTGCTGTAAGTGCAATATCCTTCTCTTCAAGTGTTCTCAACCACTGTGTACTTCAAATAACCCATCTGATGTGTAGTTTGCAATATTTCAGACATATTTATATACTTGCTTTACACTAGGTTCCCATTATAGTTTTGCTAAGTTTTGCTGTAAAACATAAGTATAACTGTTTGTGTAGACAAGACTGTAATGATCTGCACTACAAATATATGAAAAAACAACTTTTCCAATTTTTTGC